>JAQFVV010012865.1:378328-516043 GCA_028023455.1 Epiperipatus broadwayi | reverse complement strand
AATGAAAGTGTATAATTGTAATGTCTGTCAAAAATGTATATACAATCATAAGCTATATAAAAACAGAATTAGCAATGGCTACTAATTAAAAACAGGATTAATTAATTAATTTCAACAATGGATATAGCTGGCAGGTATAGAAACTAATTAAAAAATGACAACAGGTTTTCACATAAATAGTCAGTTTTCCATCATTCAATCAATTTTACAATGAGTCTTCAGTCAGTCATGTCATGTATCCAAAGTCAGTGTTTTTTCATGTATCTAAAGACAATGCAGTGTTAGCAGCTGTCAGAAGCATACAGTCAGACTCCAGCCTCTCTTATGAAACATCAGCAACCTGCCCGATAAAAGTGATGCCTGCCTAATAATTTGAAACCCACCAGAGATATCTAACTGTCTTGAATAATAGTATCATGAAATAGCAATCATAGGAACCTACACAAAAACCTTAAATCCAACTGGTTGGAAAAACTTATATGAAGCAACAAACAGCAAGAATTCAATGTCCAAAATCCTATAGGTAATAAAAAAATTTTCTCATTTCATTTCTGATAATATTATAGCCATTGCAATATTTTGTAGCCTCCCAGAGTCAGTTAATAAATGAACTCTATAATGGCATAAAATGAACTGTTGATGTGCATGTTTTGAATGCTTTGTAATTCTTTTAATGCTGAATTATATTATTACTGTATATCTTATTATATATGTGTGCCTGAGGTTATTATAAACCATTGTTTATATTTAATTGAGAAAATTTATAATTAGTTTACAAATTACAGTAAGCATTTAGTTAAAATAAATTATCTTTAAAACTTAATATTTTGTCAGTCAATTCTTTTACCACTAATTAAAGCAGTAATGGATTATATTATATTTTTGACTGAGGTAGTTGGGATTTCTTAGGTGCTGAGTTAGTTTGCCATTGTTCAATATTGTGATGGTCACACATGTGTACATTTAATATATAGCATAATATTAAATGTGAGTTTTATGTAAACTAAGTAATAGAAATTGGATAATAAATTTATTTTAAGTTTGTTTTAATTAAAAAATCAAAATGGCAGTGAGGAATGCAATTAATGAAAAAAACCAATTATGGTAATTAAAGAAAGTGAAGAAGGTAAGAAACCAAGATCCTTATCTTTCACCTTCCAATGTCAACTTTTTTAAAATTTAAAATTAGTAAAGTTAAGAGAATAGTAAATAAGATCATGGAAGTTGATGATTAAATCTTAACGGGGAAAGTAAATAAAAAGAGTTAATGATTGTAGAATTAGCAATCATAAATTTTCGGTCGCAATTATAAATAAAAAATAAATAGATTTACAAAAAAAAAAGATAAAAATCATCTCTTTAAAATACACATGTGAATGTATGAAATATATGTATAGGTGTGTAAAATAAAAAGGGTGTGAATAAAAAAATTATTTTATAAAAAAAAATATCCTGGAAGTAAATAAAATAAAAAAAATCAATAAATAAAAAACAAGAAGAAAGTTTTATGTATTTTATGAAAGTAAATAAAGGTTTGAAATGTAATTAATGACATTTCAAAAACAATCAAGAAGATAAGAAAAGGATTCTGGGACAATTAAGTAAAAGGTTAAAGAAAGAAGTAGCCATGTTTGAGTTGTTCTTGAGTCTGCTGAGCTGACAGACAGAGTTCGAGAGCTGTGAACAAAAATGTACCAACAAGTTGAAACACTGAGAATGCAGGGCTAAGGGGCCACAAACGGATGCCAGTTGATCCACGCTCGCCTTGGGTGTAAAGTCATCTTCCCCATGAAGTAATAGTAGAGATAGCGCCTCTCTGATGTTTCACCTTCCCTGTCATTGAAGCTGCAAGAATACGACTTAAGTAAGCTGCAAGAAAGAATCCAGTCAGATCCCAAGAATTTCCATCTCTACAAAAGAAGTGGAGTAATCCACATGATGGGTAATAATTCCCTCATCAATGTCTAGAAAACCTAGGTAATTAACTTTAATATAACACGCGTGCACACACTTTCGTAAATGGCCACATTAATTAAAAAATGCAATTGCAAATGTGAATCTGAAGGAACCAAATAATTAGTAGTTTTTCTATACCAAAGAATACGTAAGAAAAGACTACAAGCTATAAAATATCTACTTATAAATATTTAGTATCAAACAATTATCATTTTAGGTAAAGGGTTAATTAAATTAAATATAATTTGTGTTATTTAAATGATTGCTTGTTTTATGTTGAAGTATTATATTTTAATGTTTATGAATGTATTATATTAAACAATATTTATTTATAAATAGCTTCTTAAGTCTCGTCTTTCCTTCTTCACCATACTAATTATTATGATATACCCGTAGGGTTATAAAATACTAACTAGACATTTATTCTAGTAAAAGTACACGTGTCGATATAGTGCAGTAATATAAATTTCGCAAAAATTATAAGTATTTCAAGCACTGGATTATTTTAAATAAATCATTCTTATGATTTAATATCCAGCAGTCGAAGAAGCGTCTGATCGGGAAAGATAATACTGAAATATGCCATTGGTAATCTCGGTATTCGATCAGGAATATAGACTTAATTAATGAGTCTATATTTGCTTCTTTGCTTGACGTGACAGTCGTCTCGATCGTAAAAGTGTAAAATTAAACTTTTACAAACGGTCGAAAAGGTAAATTCTGTTATAATATGTTATTTACTCTTTTGGGGTAATTAACTGGTGCCTGGAGTTTCTCTCTGAAACAAAATAAGTACTTTGAATATAGGTGTTGAATTCTGCAGCTGAAAAGATCTGTGCCCTTGAAATGTAATCGTAGTTATATATCTGATATATATATAGCTCCGACATAGCCACAAGTATCCTCTGGATAATATTCTTCTCTGCCTAAGGGACCCTGGTGGTGCAATAATTAAATTGCATTGGTGTATATCTAATGTATAAGTTTATAATTGTATCATAGTTATTATATATAAGAATAAGTTGTACAATATTGTTTCACAATTCCTATTTTATTAAAGAGTTAAATTTTCCTGTTTGATGTTATTTCCAATCGATCTACTACCCCACCCGGTTCAATATATTGTAATTTAATGGCTTTAAGCATAACAGCACCTAAACAACACATCTTACTTGATTGGTCTAGTTTCTAGCAATGTAAAGTTTTTTTGCTCTAACATTATTAAAACTGAAGTTATTGTGAAAATTGTCTCAAATCAGTTTTTTAAAAAAATTCAATATGGCACCTCATGAGTCAAATAGTTAAAATTGTAAACAAGCTATAAAATATATTACTTACATCAACTGCTATAAACATATGGTAATACCCACAGTGGCAGGGACGTGAATAAATTTTGGGGGGCTTGGGGTCATTTGGGGGCTGTAGATTGATTGATTCTTCTGGATCTTGTAAATCAGGTGTCTTGTGGTGGAGCTGGTTGAACATTTTGTTGATACTGCTGGAGACAAATGGCAACCGCTGAAAAAAAAACATTTCCAATAAATAGATTTAATTAAAATTGTTATACAATAAACAATACTAATTTTAAACCTAGAATATTTACTCTTTTCTGTTATTAATGTAGCAAAGTAAATAACCAATCAATTATCTGTTTATTTGTGTGTATGAACATTACATGACTTCATTGTACAGCCACTTTTACAAATTAAACTGTCCGTTTGATTTCTCTAAGTTTAAACCCCTTAATCTTTGCCAGGTGTTTCTTTTTCTCTTTTAACTAGCTCTCTGATGTAGGTTACTTCTCTTTTCCTTGTTTATAATATTTTGTCTTGCCCGTTTCATGTTCTGTTTTATTTTCTAGCTCATATATCTGAAGACCCTTTTTCTGAGCAATACCACATTTCTTTAAAGTGTCTCACTTTCTTACTGATCACATTGATAACAGTGAATGGAAAGAATCCATCTTCTATAGTTTTTTTTTAATGTTTTAAAGATTGCTCTATAAATAACTTCTAATTCTGCTTTAAAATCATATTCCCTAATCTTTCTCTTAACTATCTTCTTTGTTTAAATTCAAATTCAAAATGAAGTTACTTTAGTCAACTCATTTCTAGTCCTTCATAAAAACTCTTTTACAATGTTTTCTGTCTTTAACTTATAACTTTCTTCTATCTCTTCATCTGCATTAACTAAATTTTCCACCAGACTATCTATCTGTATCCAATCTCTGCCTATTTGTCTTTATTTCCACCTTAGCTGTTCTAACATTATCATTTTAATTCATCTTTCACTTCTTTCATACCTTCGTCTACTATCTCAACTTCCCGACTTTCTTTACTCAAATCTTTTTCTATAGTTTTTATAGCTTCCTGATTTCTTTCAACTTTTCCCATTACTTCTTGACTCATTCTCTTCATTTCTGCTTTAAACTTCTCCCACATTACTCTATTTTTTTTCTTCATTGCCTGCGGACTGTTTCATTTCCAGTAACTCTTGTTTTAGCTCTCTATTTTTTTCCACCATTGCCTGCTCATCATATCCATCATCATTCTTGATCATCAGGGTCTCTGACACTTCTTTTTCCTTTTCCACTATTTGGAAATTTTTGAACAAAACCAGGCTTTGTTCTAACACTACCTCCTAACAATTTCTTCCTTGACTTCCATTTTTCAACACTATATTACACCCCAATATTTTTATACTTCTTAACTTTAAAAAAAAATTTTTTTTACTCTAAAGTATATAGGTACAATACTTATTTAATTCCAAACTTTATATTTTTAATTTTTCTACTTTGGGAATATAACTATTAATATTTATTTTTCACCCATTTACAAAAAAAAAAAAATCAAAAAAAAATGCTATTTAATTATTTATCTTTTTTTACCATATTAAAAAGATACCCCCCACTCCAAACTGCCCCAACAATGCACACCAAGTAGCACAAATTGATCCCTAATACTTAAATCTTGCCTCCCACATCTCAAATATTTCTCAATCATCTGAAGAAAATCTCATATGGGTTTTAAATTAGAAGCAAGAAGCTGTTAGTGCTAAAATTGTAATAATTATGTACCAGTCATATATTTACCTCTTTTTGATCACCAAGGGCACTTCTAGGTCCCTAATGACTTAAAAAATTTAATTTATGGTGATCCAAAAGTTGATGATGATGAATGCTACCAGCTAGACCCAGGCAGAGAAAGAGATCTTTAAGATTATTTAGATAATTGAGAAAAGAGTACAAAGACAAAAGTCAGCCAAAAAAATTTAAATACTTTTGTACTTTATTAAATTAACAAGAATAAATCCAGGCAAACAAAATATAAACGTGTGACCTAGATTCTTCTAGCATATTTATCAAAGAGTGTACATGAGTTTTTAAACATTAAATACCATCACATAAATTCATTTTTTCACCTAAGGTTTAAAAGAGGGGATTTATAATATCTTCCTGCCAGTGGTTTATAACAACTAATTCCAGTTTTCCTATTTAGGGATTTCAAAAATAAAGTGGCCTGGGAGTACAATGAAACAGCACAGGTAAGCTTTCCTTTCCGGAATAAAGTTTGGGACCAAGATTGTCATATATCTGCAGAATAGTCCATGATTAGCCATATTCAAGATAACTCATGGTTGACTC
This sequence comes from Epiperipatus broadwayi, assembly GCA_028023455.1. Lineage (NCBI taxonomy): Eukaryota > Metazoa > Onychophora > Udeonychophora > Euonychophora > Peripatidae > Epiperipatus > Epiperipatus broadwayi. The sequence goes on along the minus strand of JAQFVV010012865.1, from coordinate 510,444 downwards.
TGATACAAGAAAGGAATATATAACAAGAAAAGACTACGATTTTACATAATCTTAAAGAGAAGAAAAGAAAATCTCCAATCTAGCAAAAAAAGAACACTATACTCAACAAACCACCAGCCAAAAGATTTGCAGACTGCAGGAAATGCAAACAAAACTTATTTAAATTAATCACCGTATAACAAAGAGGGACAGGTGAATTAAAAAAAAAATCTGCCCAAGTATTTATCAAGGGTTAATAATATAAATAATAAAAAAAACACCCAGCATATAAAAACAGAAACTTGCAATCCATTCTCAAATAAATAAATAAAAAACAAATATAGAATCTTAAAAGTACAAGTTCAACACACACTATAAATAAAATACATAATAAATGCTTAAAGATATTTAAATTGAATATGAAAAATATTATAAAGCGAGGGTTTTTTTTAAGACTAAGCTGAGATTTTAATAAGAGATTTACACCCTTGTTAGAAAATGAAAATATTTTGCCTTGAGGCATAAGGTTAGGTCCAACTGATGACTTTCAGCCACACATAAGTTTATTTTTAAGTTCTTATGAAGAATTTGGTCTTCATTTATACGTTCAGGAGGTTGGAGGCAATCCTAGGGATCAGTATTTGTGCAGGCATTTATGACATGATTTTGCAGGAGCAATCTGGGATCCAGAGCTCATCATGTCTGAATTAGTTTAGCATGGCATGATGTGGAGAAGATTCTTCATAGAGTATAGTTTTGGCATTCTGCAGAGACAATTCTATTTATTAAATGAAAGTCCATAATATAATTTCAGCAGATTCTCCTAATAGCAGACAGCAAATGGAATATTCTCAATGCCTGTACCCAAACCTGAATAGCAACCATCAGAATTTATGGTAGCATGGTACTTCAAATAGGCATCATGATTGGCATACCAAGTTGAACCAATACACATCTCAAGCAGAATAAAAGTGAATAGCTGAATAATTAATCCAAAATCCCAGGATTACTTATATGAGCCATTATTTACTGCATCATCTTTAATTAGCAATTTTTGACCAGGGCAAATCTCTACCTGTCTTAATTAAAAATCTGACCAGGGCTCCTATCTTATACAAAATTAATTTTAAAAAAGTAAATGCAAAATTAAGTCTCAGCTTTCTTTTTAAATTACAAAGAAACAAAAATGTAATTAAAAAAAAAAAAACTTTCCAAAATTCAAATGCTTTGTTCAAAAAGGATTAAAACTTTTCCTTTTTAAATTAGAATCTTTTTACAAGTAAATAAAAAAAAAAACAAGTGGCAAAAAAAAAATTATTTTTAGACTAAAAAGTAAAATTTATTGAAGACAAAATTAAAATCACAGAATTTTTTAAAAAAAGCTGCATATGTGCACTATAACATATAAAACTTTCAAATAGTTTTCTTTTAAAACTTTATTAAAACAAAAGTTAGTTTTAATTTTGTGATGGAACTTTTGAAGCAGATAAAGCATCTGGTTCAATATATATAAGATGAAGTTTCTGCATGGATATGCACCATCTATTTCTCACATTTGATGTTATATTCACACTTTCTTATACATAAATGATCATGTGATGACTTGATAAAGATTAAAACAATGAAACATTGTACCAGTCGAAATTGTATATTAATTCAACACGATTCAGAGTCTGGATAAAAGTACCTCAAATCCAACCATACGTGAGATCAAAGATCAAGAATAATGGATTCTAACCTATTTACCCACCATCTAAATCTAACAACCAACTAGCAACACTTTTGAGACAAGCAATTAAACTTTTTCAAATGCTGGCCTGCAGCATCAGCCATGGAGCATGAACCTCAGGTACCTCTAACAGATAATACTAAAATTTACTATAATTTTGTGTGTGCATGGATTGATTAAAGAAAATGTGTGTACTTAAGTCATCAGATAGCAGCACAATATTGAAATATAAATGTTAAACTTAAAAGTAAAATCAATGTACTCAAAACACAGGTAGATTAAATGTATACATCATATTTTAATAAAAACCCATATTTATTATTCTTCAATATCTCACTATTTTATTTTCTAGCTCATTAACATACAATTTCATTCAAATAATTAACATGTGCCTCTCCTACAAATAGGGATACATTTTATATACCAATTTAACACAGAAGGGAATATCTAAATTTATTGGTGAATGCCAATTCAAGTATGTGCAAGAATAAAGGAAAAAATATATAAATCTAGATTTTGTTTTTGAGAAATGGTCTTGAAGAGAGTGACATGCTTAAATTCAAGCAGATAGTGATATTTGTAACTAAAAAGAAAAATTTCATTTGATGAAATCCTAGCCAACCTGCCACAATATGCTCGAATAAAAAAATAGAAACAAATAATTACATCCAGCATTTGTACTAACATAATCAGCACACACCCAATCTCATTTCCATATTTCAGTGTCACCAAAGAAGAGCACATTCCTCTGGAAAAATTAATGGTTTGTGCCATCTGCAAAACCTAAAATTTTATTTCAGGTGAAAGTATAAAAATCAGAGATTTGCTCAACTTAGCTTACCCGGCCTTCCCTTTTTTTGTCTTTCAATTCTGAGCTACATTTTTAGCCAGTGAATTCATCATGTGGAATAAATAAAATACAATGATCAAAAGAAATAAAAATCAAACGAGTGGAATGTTGGAAATGTCACTACAAATAATGGAAAACATTACTGTTAAGAAAATGATTTTAATTACACTTATTTCGAGCTTAATAAAGTAAATTTAGATAGTAACGAATTGACACAGATTAGATCACACAAATAAACATTAAAATATTGCTCGAATATCTTTACTATTTAAGGTCAGATGTCTCTCCCCTACTCCCACTAACATTATAGCTTTAAAACATAATAAAACCCATTTTTATTATTTGAATTGGATAAACCCCCACATTTGATCTAGCATCCTCAAAAAAACTCATTTTCAAAATATTAATAATAAGAAATCATAAAAGGGAGCACTAATTAAATAAAAACAACTCACAAATAATATTTATTTACCGACAGTCATTTATCAGGCAAAGATGTAGAAAATTATTTTAAGATATAATACAAGAATGAAAGGCAAGGTAGGCATGAATTTGTCGAGATAAAATGAATTGGCAAGTAAATATATTTTCATATTGTAGTGGTCAGTTTGCGTAATTCATTCAACCAAACCTGGAATTGATTAAGTTTTAGTTTTGTCTTAATTTCTACGTTACTATTACCATCAATAAAATCATCATTAAAGCCTGTAATAAAAAAACAACTTGTAATTAAAATTTTAATAGAAAACTGCAGTGTATATACGTGTGTATGTTGTACAATAATAAATGTATAATGAAAATGTAGAATAAAGATAACTTTGTATAGTAATTATGTCTAACGATCAATGATCGTGTGTAAACAATTATAACTGTAACCATAAAAGTTAATAATGCAACAATCGTTAAATAGCAATGTTATAAGATGATAGAGTGCACAGCTGATCTTATAGGGTTAGAAAACTGTATAAAATGCCATATATGAGGAGGAATGTAAAAAATACTATGTGTATCTAAAAATGACACATATGATAAGGTATGTAAAGACTCCAGAAATCTTTAGGGGTATATAAACTCCAGAACCAGGTCTAAACTTTGGAGTTCTGGTATTTAATGTAAGTCAGAGACTTCTGCCACTATAAGTCAAAAAGCAGGATTAGGGTTATTATTGTAACGGTAAGAATTGTCCTTCCATGTAACACAATTTAAAACATAGGCAAAATACACTAAAGCTGATCAAATCTGAATGCTGGGATCCCGAATCCGGCCAACATTCAATCCTTTCACCTCTTCTCAATGATCTAATACCCTATAAATGACATTTCTCAACTTACACAGACACTCAATTTAACCACGGTCTGGTAGTAACCCAGAGTGGAACAAGACTCATAAATTAACTAACTTAACACTGATTTGGTCAGATATACCCACATATGACTGAGTGATTAATTAATATATCAATGATTGATTATGAAATCTAATAGAATGATCTACATATAGATATAATGATGTATGTGCAAATAAATCTAGAGTTGGATAAAATGAACTCATGGACAATAAAAATATGAAAACGAGTTATATTTTAAATATTATTAATTTAATAAAACAATAACAAATAATAAAGCTAAAATATACAAAATTATGTAATGAGAACATGAAAGATTACGCCCGCAGGCATCACATAACTAATGAGATTAATGTTACATGTTATCTCATTTTAAGTGTTCAATAAAGTGTAGTGCGGTATTGAAGTTTATGCCTATATTAATATGCCAAATTTCTAGCTCTTTTGTAGTCCACTAAATCATATGGAACTTAATAGCCAAAGTTATATAACTAACTTAATAGCACTCCTATGGCATCTATCTATACAAAGTTAAGTCGAGCACATAATTAGGCTCAGAGATACACAGGTTAGTGTGTTAACCTAGATTAGGAGATACACTGATGCTAGATAAACATTTAATATAAAGGGAGAGAAAACTGGTTTATGATAGGTTTACCTATATACTCTATGGCACATATTAAAATATTAATAAAGCTAGAAGGTGCGAATGGGTCATTATTCATGGGCTTCAGCATCAAAGGCTCGGCTGCCCTACAACCGCTCAACTTGCTACGAATAGGAACATTAGTAGTTCAGGGAGTCAGATAAGCATTAATTATGAATAATCTAGGTCCCTTGTGCCCTAGTTCTAAAAGAGTGTGCTTTACCCGAACTAAGTGGATAAGTGTGACCTCCGCCAGCAACTCATCAAAAATCATGCAGCAAGCAGATCCGCAACTTAAACATATATAATGCAAATACGTAAAATTATATTAGCGTGCCTTAAAAATAGATAGCATCTATTTGCATATCTATACAACCCAGTTCTCAAATTTAGTATTTCAAATATACTATTTAGGGACTAAATTAATTTAGTAACTAGTTTAAGATTATCACCTGCATCACAACATATATAAATCTAAGGAGGACAAAGCATATTTGCGGGGTAATTATGAATAAAACAAAATACGCTTTGAGAATATCTCTGTGGTTAGTTCCTATGATGTATGAGTTACACATATAAATAGTTATAATTTATAACTAGAGTTAAGAAAACTACAATTTTAACTAAAGAATGACTGATTATTAGAATTTGAACACATAAAATTAATCAATAAAATAATAACATGATCTCAAAACAGCGAGTGAAGAAAAATAATAATTCAATTATTTAATATTTATTATAGCGAAGATTTAAAATTATCTTCACAGATTGATAAGCTAAAATTATACTTATAAATACCTGCAGTTTCGAGTTATTTGGCATATTAAATACATATAATATTAAAATGATAAAATTGTAGAATAAATTGAATACATTAGAAATAGGCATAAAAAACCGCAAAAAAATTATACATTTAGTTTAAAATAGATTATTAGAGTTTTACATTTTAACAGAGAATTCAATATCACAAGTTTTACAATCATACAAGATTTAAACATTAGCATTTAACAGTTTTCTTTGCAGATTTTAGAAAAGGTGTTTGGAAAGGCAGATTTAATAAATAGATAGCTTTTAAAATAAAGAAATGAAAGTCATAGTTTTTGAACAGAGCTCCGAGTGAAAATTTACCGGTCAATTGTCTTCATTGCAGTTCTGGGCACGATGAGTTGACACTTTTGGTGATGATTAGATATTAATGGAGAATCTTCTACAGGCTGCTTTGCTGGTGTATGGCATTGTTCCTCTCCAGCTAGGTCAGGAGGCAGTGAGTTATGGCCTACTTTACCCCATCATTTTAAAGGTGAAACGAACGTGGGTTCTGTTTACAATTCTTTTATATATAAAACTTTTTTCTGGCTACAAAACTTTAAGTATTTATATTTTCTTAACTCTGGCCACCTGTTTATTTTTACAAGCTTGTCCATAGCTGAAAAACCCATTCCTTTATTTTAGAAAAACATTTTTAATTACAACAATTGATTTAGATTTTGTTTTTCTACTTTTTTTCCCCTGCAGTTTATTGTGACAATGCTATAAAATTCTGCGAATTGTTATTAACATTTTAGATTTATAAAATCAAGTTCACGCTATTTTAAGACTATTGCATGACCTAATTTAAAAGTTATTTACAAGAATTAAAAGTTGCTTTGATGATTACATTCATACCTTTGAAAGATCTGGTTCACCAAGACCTTTACACACCACCTCTGAGAAAAGATTGCTCCCTCCCTAGAGGGATATGACTGCATAATTTAGATAAGGGTTAATCCCTTTTTGACTTAATAAAATCAATAGCGATATGGATGCTTTACTTAATAAATCAAAAGAAAGATGAATATCCTAACGAATTACTCTTGGTCCCAATAGATTAATCCCAGGCTAGCTCATCTACTCTTTATCTCGGGAAAGTGGTTTGTTGCTTAGCTAGCAAAGGAGGATAGACAATAAAACATTTACCAATTACACAGCACAATGTTGAAATTTTAATATTCTATCTCCATATTTATTTAGCACTTAATTAAATTATACGATTACAAATATATTAAATAACAGAAATATATAAATACGAAACACGCAACAAAATTTTAATCAAAACCCCAATTTATAATATTTAAATATTTACCTAATAGGATAGGATGGTCTGAGTTTCACTTTCGCTTGCACACTCTATAGCATTATATCGGATAAATTATTTTATATGTGATTATAATACAAACGAGCCATGGTGGATACGTGTTTCATCAAACAACTCTCTGCTTCTTTTCTGAATCTATTAATGATTTCACTATTATTTGGTATCATTATCCAATCGTAATTTATGATATTTAAATAAGAGTTCCTCAATCGATCCTGCAAGTAGCGGATCATCAAAAACAGGGAACTAATAGAATTATTTATTCCTTTATTTTTTTTTATTACTATTATTATTATTATTATCATTTTTATCCTGCACATAGCGGATGGAATAAATTTATACTAATAGAAATGAATTTACGGTAAGTTATAACGTATTGAATCCTGCACATGGCGGATTAAACAGATACAGAAAGTTATTTATAAATGAATGCATGTACTCTATAGCCATTCAACTATATGGTAGGTGGATTTAATTATCCGGGTTTTTTTATACGATACATTCTTAAAGGAAAGAAAATTTATTAGCTGTACACTAATCCTGCACGTGGCGGATGTTTATAAAATAAAATAAGACAATACTGGGCGAACAGGCTAATGCCTACCACTTGTGTGTATATAACTTTACAAGTAATCTACTTCCCTTAAATCTTTGATCTAATTCATTTGTGATATACTAAAATTTATTTTGGTAAATGAAATCTATTGGTTAATAATAATAATAATAAAAAATCATTGATCAAATACATATAAAAGATTACGTAATTCTTCACTAACAAATTATAGCTGTAACAATAAAAAGAAAAAAAAATCATTTGTAAGAAATATTTAAATCAAACAAAAAAAATAATTATATTTAGAAATATAAATGGGTTACTTCCCGAAGGCTTCGTTTTCTTCCGGGCTGAGGGCTTTTGAAGGATACATAAATCATGAGCAGATGACTGAAGGGGTCTCTACGATGGATGGTAGGCAAAATAGTTCGTAGACAGCTATATTTTTGAATGGATGGAGAGTCACATAACTTGGCGGCTACATAAGTCTTGAGTATTGTGAATGCACCGAATTGGGTTCTCTACTCCATCTTTGCTTGGGCAATATTACTCAGTCTTGATTTCATTCTTTCCATTTTGGTGGGCTGTACTTCGGCTTTAATTGATTTTAATGCATCCTCTGGTTCTTCGGGCTGTGGTTATACATCTTTGATTTCTACTTCGAATGGGTTCACGTTAAGATTGTATACCTCATTGAAATTATTATATTATTTATTTAACTAACTTGCAATATCTTTCCATCAAATCTCTTTCTTTCAGCTAACCTTTCCTTGGTCACATTCCCAATTCCTTTCTATATTTCTATTTGCAATTCTTATTTCTTCTGACTGGACATGATTACAGTTTGCAATCACTTTTAATTCTTACTGCCAATTATTCACTCTTTGAAAAGCAAAATCAAAAACATCCAAGACGATTCAAATGAAGTTGAAGAAGCAATTGTGGCATGAATGACTGCTTGAATCAATCATCAATCGAAAATAAGTGAATTGGCTTTTTTTTATTTAACAGCACGCATTGAACTGATTGCCTTCCACTGAACTGAATTCAATATATTGAATTGAATGAATGCCCCTATATCACCTGGTCATCACTTATATATCCCCCCCCCATTACAGGGTCCCCTCTACAAACTATTGCTTTTTTCGATTTTTAATTACATTAATTAAACTACATTGTTTTATCAAAACTTTTCCTATATTTTTTTAAATGTTTAAGAATTTCCTTTTTAGACCATTAGTGATTCACATTCCTATCCCATGTTTTAATTAATTTTTAATCTGCAGGTGTCAAGCCGAATAACTATTATGTGCTTTTACAATTTTCTCTAAAAATATTATAACAAAAGAGAGAAGTCACTGACTTGCCTGCGGTTATTAAAACCATATTCTAACAAAGAAAACAAAAATTTTATAAGGATTACATGTTGTAACAAGGTTAACATTTAAAGATTTTTGTACATAAATTTATTTCCAACACGTAACCCAAAAGTAAAAATATACACCAGATAATTTAAAAAGAAAACATATTTAGTTGCTGGGTTATTTACATTTAAGTTTCCCAGTATAATTTTATATCCCCCCCCCACCATATCGAAAATGACACATTTGTAAAACAGAAAAAAAAATATGCATTTCACTTTAAATGTATATGATTGTACATTTAAAATGTATTGTCACTATTTATCTTATTTTTTAATTTCAAATATATTACGTGTGCAAACGAAGTGAAAATATACTTGCACAGACCAACCTTTTATTTATTTATATGTTTATTGAGGCTGCAACTATGCTTGCAGCCAACTTTGTGCCAGTCATTTAAGACTGACGGTCACAATATTGTAACCCCCAAACTTAACACCGCTCCTTCACATTATATGAGCAAATGCCCAGAGCACCAATTCTACTAATGAATAGAATAAATTAGCAATTATATGTTGCTTAGAATTAAAATTGAGACCCTTCTATTTTGCCTGACTTATCACCTAGCTCAGTTTAGGGTTAAAGAAAGTCTATAAATATCCAGAACATAAATAAAGGAAGAAATATTATTGATGGTTGAAATGAGATACAAGTCGTATTTGTTAATAAACTGAGAATAAAAACTTTTAGCTTTTAACAGACTGTTAGCTGTTTTATACTTTAAATAGTGATAATTATTATGGACGAGATTTTATTATTTTCTGATATAATATTTTCTATGTTTTAGCTACACATGAAGTCAAAATTCTCACTTCAAGATAAAGGAAAAATACATAAAATAAATCCCTCGTTTTAATAAAATACCTAAAAAAAATGTTTCATTTTCAAAAAAATCATATTTAAATAATAATAGAATTTTTTTTTAGCAAAGTTATATACCAAATGTCTAAATGATAAAGATGTACCAGATGATTGGAAGAATGCAGTATTAATACTAATATTTTAAAAAGGTGATAAAGAAGATATTGGAAATTACAGACCTATCAGTCTTTTATCAGTTTTATACAAAATTTTTACTAAGATAATTACAACTCGTCTACAGAAAACACTGGATTTCCACCAAGAGAACAAGCTAGATTTAAAAGTGGTTTTAGTACAGTAGATCATATCCAGGTATTGAGAGAAATTATAGAAAGGACAAATGAATATGAGTTGCCATTATGCTTAGGATTTGTAGACTATGAAAAGGCATTTGATTCTATAAACATTTCTTCAGTGATTAAAGCATTGGATCATCAAGGTATAGATCCAGGATAGTCATATTTTGAAGAATATTTATAAAAATGCAACAGCAACAATTAGATTACATAATGATAATAGGAAAATCAACATTGAAAAGGGTATAAGACAGGGTGACTCCATATCTCCAAAACTTTTTACAGCAGTGCTGCAAGAAGTATTTTGTGGATTAAAATGGGAAGCTAAAGGAGTCAAAGTAAATGGAGATTATTTAAGTCATTTAGATTTTGCAGATGATGTAGTTGTTTTTGAAAATAATGCTTTAGAGCTAGGACTAAAGATAATTGTTAAAAAGACTAAAGTAAAGTTTGATTTTCTCAAAATATGAAAATAAAGATTGATTATACTGAGTTAGAAGTTAACAGTTATAAATACCTTGGTCAGATTATTAATACAGATGGAAATATAATGGATGAAATTAATCATAGAAATAAACTTGGTTGGAGTGCTTTTGGTAGAAATAACTTGATAGTAAAAGGAAATATGCCTGTGTTTAAAAAGGAAGGTTTTTAATAAATGTGTTTTGCCAGTTTTTACTTATGGATATGAGACTTGGACACTTAATAAAAGAGCAATACAGAGACTTCAAACCACTCAAAGAAGTATGGAGAGATGCATGTTCAGAGTAACAAGGGATCGAAAACGCAATGTATGGGTAAGAGAACAAAGAGGTGTTACTGGCCTCATTGAAAAAATTAAGACTGAAGTGGAGTTGGGCTGGACATATTGTTAGAAGAGATGATAACAGATGGACAATTTAAATTTTAAACTGGATTCCAAGAGATTGTAAAAGACCCAGAAAGAGACCACATGCGAGATGGATGGATGAAATAAGAAAGTGTGCAGGGGTGATGTGGAGAAGCTAAAGATAGGAAAAGATGGATTGAACTTGGAGAGACTTTCATCCTGCAGTGGATTGATAATGGTTGATGATGATTGATTGACTATCAATTTACTAGCATATTCACAATTTGTGAATATGCAACTCCGTGACATTCTAGAAGTTCATAAATAGCATAATTATACAAGCAATAAATATGTTTAACTATCTAGGATATATCATTAACAATAAAAATAAAAGTCACTTTTCTTGTCAACTTTAAAAACAAATCACTGGCAAAGTTTCTTTTCACATAAAGTTTCCAAAATGATACGATGATAACGAAGACTATTTCAGACGAGTGCGTGTTAGTAAGAACATGAAGCATGAAGAACAAATTATTTCCAGGACGAACATTTACAATTTAAACTTAGCTCAGTAATCTCTAATGTTCTTAGCAAAAGCTAACAGAGTTTACTGGTATGGCACGTAAGTAATAATTTTATATAACAACAGAGATATGAAAGACAATTTCAGCTATGTATTTCTTTATAATAATCATTTTGTCAATTTCGGAAATTATTAATTTAACATTGACTTTAACGGGTTTCCTAAAGAACATTTATTTCCCATAATTTGTAAGTAAGCCTACATATAATTAATTTTCATCATTGCGAATTAATTGTCCATATAGAATTCACAATTCCTTAGGCAATAATATTTGTTTGTAATACATTCTTACATCGAAGAGAACAGAAATACACAATATTAACATCCTTCAATCCGACTTAAGTATATGCACATTCAATAATAGTGGTAATTTATTAATCCTTTGTAAGTCACATATTATTACTTAAATAAAAAAAAAACAATTTTTATTTTATAAGTATAAATAATGGACAAAGTTATCCGTTCGTAGTAATATGAAGTACATGCATCCTCTTGTTTTAATGTGACTTTTAAATAAGTAGAATATAACTTGAGCTGAGAGTTTATAGATCTTGTTAAATAGTCCTGAATAGATTTACTCAATATAGTATAAAATTCACACAATTTTGTTAGCAAATTATAGAGTTCATGCACTTTAACTTTCTTCTTAATAGCAAATACAAACAAATAAAATAGATTAGATTTATGAATATAGAAACACATTTTAAAATATGATAGTGTTAATTTAACGTTTAGTTGAATGGAGGAATGAAGAAAAATATACCTTTCTTTTATAATTTAGCCTGTCATCCTGGTTTAAAACCTTCTGGTGGCTAAATTTCCCATAACGATTTTTTTTATAAAAGACTAATGTTTAAAATTCACTTTGGACTTTAAATTGACTTGACTGTTGGAAGAATTTTCATAAGCAGACTGGATACTAAATGGATGAAGCAATTACAAAAAATGAGCAATTTCTATTACTGGCTATCAGTTAAATTTATATCTCTTCCATCAATCAAGAGGTCACTTCACCCTCCAAAGGTCAACTCCACCTTTTGCCCCCAGTAATGATTAGAGATATTCAAGAAATCTTTTCTTGAAAAAAAAAATCATTTTGACCTTCTACATTAATCAAGTCAAATAAAATTTCAAAAAAATAAAAACTTTTTGCAACTTTGAAACAAATGGATATTAATTAACTATTAAATAAAATGGTTGATATTATTTAAATTGGTCAAATAATTTACTAATCCAAATATCCATTAATCACTCAAAAATATATATTTGCAAAATTATTAAAGATATCTACTGTAATTTGAATGTTTTATTGTAAATGTAATATTATTTACTGTAATTAAAATATGGAAATGAAATGAAAAAATGATATAGACATACAAGCATACACACATGCCGCTACATAAGTATTAATTGTCCTGACTAAACATAATTGATATAGCTATGGGTTAAACATATTTTTACTGATTATAATATCTGCAGGATGGTCAGAAACCATTTAAACAAAAACTAAACACTATTCTACAAATAAAAGACAACTATACATTAACCTATCTTGTATAATAACAATTCCTGTAATAACTCACCTCCCTTTCTTGCATTAAATATAATAAAAATAATAAATGCTTGTAAAATTGCCAACCAAAATTCATAAGCAATTCACATATAAGGTTTTAGACTATTAACAAAAAAATATTTTAAAATTTCAGGGCTATTTCATTTTTTTTTGTTGTTGTTGTTAAACATAGTTATTCATTATTGAAACAATACAATTTAATGACTTGTGCCAATTCTGAAGGTCACAATATACATATACTATTAAATTACAGACTTATTGTTTCATTATGTGCAGGTTACCACCACCTTTTATTATTTTAATATACCTTAAATAGGCTATGTATATACATAAATATAGTCGTATGTATTTAAATTAAACTATTAGCATACCATCTCAATTCTGCCTTTGTCAATTATCTACTTGCTGGTCTTAGGACACAGCAAAAATGGTAAAGGTTTACTATAGCGGTATCAAAGAAGCCGCTATATAGGTTTGCCCTCTATTGTTTAAAATTTAAACTAAATTGTTTGAAAATCTTACGTACATGCTACTATATTACAAATAAATCAAAATTTGATAAAGGTTTACTTTAGCGACCACAACATAAAAATCATGTTCGCCCTCTAGTTTTCAAAATTAGAAGTAAAAAATTATACGTAAATATTACATATATGCTACTATATTACAATTATATTAAAATGTAAAAGATAAAAAAAATATTTACGATTTTAAAAAAATTGAAATAATTACACTAGATTAATTTAAATAATTATTTTAAATTATTTGAAACTTAAGAATTTAAACTATCTACATTTATAACTTAACAATGTAAACTATCTAGATTTATAGCACTTATAAAAAAAACATCGGCGTGAGCAAGAAAGTAGTCATTGACTGGTCAAATTTTTGTTGTGAAGAGTGTGCCAAATATTTAGACACAAATCCGATGGTTCTCGGCGGAATGGATGAATCCAGCGGTACATTTTATCAGGTACTCACATAATTTCAGATGGCTGGGTTGTGTACAATAATATCAGCAGACTCAGCAATGGGGTATATATGCATTCGGTTGTCGTCCACCGGCGAAGCATAAGCTGAAATTCCAATCTGGTACCAGCAGAGCTTTATTTTCATCGTACCTCCAAGAATTTGCCTTCCGCAGTAGATATAGCACTGCCGCCTTTTTCTCCAACTTCCTAGTATGCATAGGGCATAATTATGCTTAAAAAGGTAAATGCTTTTATTTTTTTTATTTTTTATGTTTTAATTAATAAATATTACTGTAATTGTAATATAGGTGCAGATACGTAAGATTTTAGAATATTTTAATTCTAATTTTAAAAACTAGATGGCAAATATGCTCTAGTCGCTTAAGTAAACCTTTACCTAAATTTTAATCAAATGTAAAAGATAATAAAAAAAAACATTTACCTTTTTAAAGAATTTGAATGTTGGATTAATTACACGACATTAATTAAAAGAATTACTTTTAATTTCTTTGAAAGTTAAGAATTTAAACTGTCTACAACTTAAGAATTTAAAATAAAAAAGTATATGCTTTGTTTTATAATAATTAAAATACACATACACACAAAATAATAATAGTAAATGTTGTAAATAGGGATTTAATATTTAATAACCCTTTGACACCCAGTACGACTTTTGTAAGACTTTCTAGAAATTTCGATTTTGAGCTGAGTTTACATGTAAATGGTAAACGACACACACACAGACATTATGTCATTCTTTGCGCCATTTTGTTCTCTACATGAAAATGTAAGAATTTTTTCTATACGACAATTTTTAGATTTTTTATGAATATTTTTAGCAAAAGGTACCTAAAAAAAAAGTTTATTTTTTATTTTTATCAGTTTATATATCGTAAAAAAAGTTATTCCACAATGGTTGGATCAATTACTGAAGATTTTATTCTGATTTGCCATTGAAGTTGTCCGCAATTCTGGGCCCTCTTCTCAAATTACGTTTTTGGATAATGTTCAAGGGTATGTAATTACTTTTTTTATATATATATATTTTTATAAATTATAATATTTTCTATGTACTGAAACAAATAAATATGCTATAGAATAATAAATTATGATATTTTCTAAGTACTGAAACAAATAAATATGCTATAGAATAATAAATTATAATATTTTCTAAGTACTGAAAGAAAGAAATATGCTATAGAATAAATTATAATATTTTCTAAGTACTGAAACATATAAATATGCTATAGAATAATAAATTATAATATTTTCAAATAAATATGCTGTAGAATGGAAAAAAGTTGGGGACTAGGGTAATGTCACCATGTGAGCTGATGCATTTTTTAGCATGATTCATCACGCGTGACCAAGTTTGAATTTATGGACGAATTATTGCATCAGCCCGAACCTGCTAAAGTTATGACCCGCAATTGATTTGTGTCAATTTTAGCCAAGTAATATAGGATATTGTATAGATTTTCTGGCTTCCTCAATCCATCCACTTATTGTTACAGTGCCATGTATTTGAACTCGGCCTTTCTTCATATCTTTTATGCAAAATAATAAATATATTTATATACAAGTTCATGCTACACAACTGGAATTTCATGTAATATAGGATATTTTATAGTTTCTGGCTTCATCAATCCATCCATTCTGTGTTATAGTGCCATGTATTTGAACTCAGCCTTTCTTCATATCTTTTATGCAAAATAATAAATATATTTATATACAAGTTTATGCTACACAACTGGAATTTCATGTAACATAGGATAATTCATAGTTTCTGGCTTCATCAATCCATCCACTCTGTTATAGTGTCATGTATTTGAACTCAGTCTTTCTTCCACACATATAATCATTGTTAATAATAAAAATTATCTTTATTGATTTATTTTTATTCATTTTATTTTTTACGAGTTTATATGTTTTTGAATACACTGTTCTGTTACTTTTTTCTCCACTAAAAACCATTCACATTGTTATAGGTACTTTTGGAACAAATGAACCACAGCAAGGCCTCTGTTTTAGTAATTTTTTCAGTGAAAAATTACCTCAGGTAAGACTTCCAATACATCATTTTTTTTTTGGAAATTTTGTGACGGATGTGATGAAGCTATTTATGAAATTGTCATTTTATCATTTGAATTTCAAAATTTAGGATTTGTGAATTAGTGTAAAAATAAACATTCTTAAAAAACTATTAAAAATATTTTTTTTCTTAACTTTTTCTTTATGAAATGATTATTTTAACATCTTCATTACATTCTTTCATATATGACCTTTCTTTTAATGCATGTTTTTTTTATATTTATTACATTCAAACACAAAATATCTAAGTTATTAGAGTTAGGGTAAATTTTTCGGCGCTGATATAGTACGCGCTCGGCGGCCATTTTGAATTTGGAAACAGCCAAAAACACTGCTGGCACATGCAAGCGATAAATGTCATCGACTAGAAACACCCATTTTTCAAAAAAGTAAAACCCCTGAGGCGCTATAATTAAAAAAGGTGGTGGGAAGGGACTACACTTAAAAAAAATGGCGGGAAACCGTCACATTTAATAGCCTGAGGTGATACTATCAAAAAAAAAAAAGCGGGAAAAAGAGGTGAAAATTAAAAAAGACTTTAAAATAAACCAAAAACGCTAATTTATATATATAGTCATAATCAAACATTGCAAAAAAAGTGCGGGAAAAGATAAAAGGTGAAAATTAAAAAATACTTTAAAATAAACCAAAAACGCTAATTTATATATATATAGTCATAATCAAACATTGCAATATTTACAAAAAATATAGCGATCACTAGAAAAATAATAAATGCGAAAATTAAAAAATACTTTAAAATAAACCAAAAACGCTAATATATATATAGTCATGATAATCAAATATTGCAATCGTAAATCTCAAAAGATTAACCCTATGTTAAGGCATTTTAAAAAAAAAAAAAAATTGTAAATGATATTTACAAAAACCCGTTAAAATATAGCGATCATTAGAAAAATAATAAATGCTTTTTTAAAAATATCAGTCAGGTCTATCAACGCTATATACTAAATCAGTATTATAATTTTAAAAAACAATATTTAAAAACTATAATGCTATAAATCAAATATTGAGTTGTAACGTCACATTGAATAGCCAAGGGTTATACTATGGAAAAAAAATGCGGGAAAAGAAAAAAAGGTGAAAATTAAAAAATACTTTAAAATAAACCAAAAAACGCTAATTTATATATATAGTCATAGTGATAATTACAACTCGTCTACAGAGAACTTTGGATTTCCACCAACCAAGAGAACAAGCTGGATTTAAAAGTGGTTTTAGTACAATAGATCATATCCAGGTATTGAGAGAAGTCATAGAAAGGACAAATGAATATGAGTTGTCATTATGTTTTGGATTTGTAGATTATGAAAAGGCATTCAATTCTATACACATTTCTTCAGTGATTAAAGCATTGGATCATCAAGATATGGATCCAGGATATTGTCATATTTTAAAGAATATTTATAAAAATGCAACAGCAACAATTAGATTACATAATGATACTGGAAAAATCAACATTGAGAAAGGTGTAAGACAAGGTGACTCCATATCTCCAAAACTTTTTACAGCAGTGTTGCAAGAAGCATTTTGTGGATTAAAATGGGAAACTAAAGGAATGAAAGTAAATGGAGAGTATTTAAGTCATTTAGATTTTGCAATGATGTAGTTGTTTTTGCAAATAATGCTTCAGAGCTGCAGGAAATGTTGCAGGAGTTAGCAGATGAAAGTAGAAAAGTAGGACTAAAGATAAATGTTAAAAAGACTAAAGTAATGTTTAATCGATTTGCTCAAAATAAGAAAATAAAGATTGATTATGAAGAATTAGAAGAAGTTAACAGTTACAAATACCTTGGTCAGATTATTAATACAGATGGAAACATAATGGCGGAAATTAATCATAGAATTAAACTTGGTTGGAGTGCTTTTGGTAGAAATAACTTGATATTAAAAGGAAATTTGCCTATGTGTTTGAAAAGAATGGTTTTTAACAAATGTGTTTTACCAGTTCTTACTTATGGATCTGAGACTTGGACACTTAATAGAAGAGCAATACAGAGACTTCAGACCACTCAAAGGAGTATGGAGAGATGTATGTTGGGAGTAACAAGAAGAGATTGAAAACGCAATGTATGGGTAAGACAACAAACAGGTGTTACTGACCTTATTGAAAAAATTAAAAGATTGAAATGGAGTTGGGCTGGACATATTGCTAGAAGAAATGATAATAGATGGACAATTGAAATTTTAAACTGGATTCCAAGAGATTGTAAAAGACCCAGAAAGAGACCACATGTGAGATGGATGGATGAAATAAGAAAATGTGCAGGGGTGTTGTGGAAAAGAGAAGCTAAAGATCGGAGAAGATGGATTAAACTTGGAGAGACCTTCATCCTGCAGTGGATTGATAATGGTTGATGATGATGATGATAGTCATAGTCAAACATTACTTTAAAATAAACCAAAAACGCTAATATATATATATAGTCATGATAATCAAATATTGCAATCGTAAATCTCAAGAGATTAACCCTATGTTAAGGCATTTTTAAAAAACAAAAAATTGTAAATGCTATTTACAAAAACCCGTTAAAATAAAGCGATCATTAGAAAAATAATAAATGCTATTTTAAAAATATCAGTCCGGTCTATCAACGCTATATACTAAATCAGTATTATAATTTTAAAAAACAATATTTAAGAAGTACTTTAAAATAAACCAAAAACGCTAATATATATAGTGATGATAATCAAATCAACGTGTGTTAAAGCATTTTTTTAAAAAAAGGCATAAAACCTAAATACATAGCGATAATTAGAAAAAATGATAAATGCTTCTATCAAAAGATTACTCCGGTCTTTCAACAGTATATACTAAATCTCAAAAACCAGTATTATAATTTAAAAAAATGATATTTAAAAAGTATATTGCTAAATGTGAAATTGCGTGAACATCACTTTCAACACTATTTCGTGGAGCATTTTTAAAAATATAATATTTTACATTTGGCTTTGGGATTATCCCTCCAACTAATAAATCACAAATCTGAATAATAGACATATTAATGCATATTACAGTTAGCATTTATTTAAGTAATTTTTTACTAATATTTTAAGAATTTAAAAAAAAATTTTTAAAACAACATGTAAACAAATAATTTTAGATAATAACCATCAAGAACTAAAATGTCTGCGAACCGTTCCAATTTTAAATAATTTAAAAAAATCCTTACAAGTTCTGACACTTTATTCTTCTAATAATTTTTTCGAGATCAAAAGTTTTTACAAAACTAAAACTAAAAAATGTAACTTTGAGTTAAGTTCGATTAGTAAAATTTCGAATATCATGAAGGAAAAATATTATTTTGATACTTTACTTACTGCGTCTGCAAGAACGTGTAAAGATCTAGACAATAACTGTAGTGAAAAAACCGGATATAGATCAGCAAAAGGTATGACGGGAAGGAAGCATTAGATTTAATGATTTTATTGTACTTTTAAATGTTTTATGTAATTTTGTGTTATGGTATTATAGTAAATATTTTATTAATAGATTATTATATCTGTCTCGTCTTGTTTTTCTTCACCATTCCAAATAGTTTAATATACCTGGAGGGTCTGTTTTGTACCAGTCAAAATATGCTTATCCATCGAACACTAACATGAGCTGGAACTCACAAAATGTACTTCAAACCCAGTCGAGCCCGAGATTTTGGTCAGGGACCAGCCTGGATTCGAACCCACTCTCCAAGCCCCAGATCAAACAGCTAATGGACAACATAACAATGATGGCACACGGGAATTAATTCTTAATCCGGCCCACTAGCAAATCGGAGAAAACATAAGACTAATGGACTTAAACATATATATAAACAACTTAAATACTAAAGACATTCCAAAGATAAAATCTAATATATTAATTTAATAGGGGTTTTACTAATGAAATAGCTATGGACAATTAGTGAATTGGATTGATTTAATAAGGAGACAGAAACTGATATCATCATCATCAACCATTATCAATCCACTGCAGGATGAAGGTCTCTCCAAGTTTAATCCATCTTCTCCGATCTTTAGCTTCTCTTCTCCACATCACCCCTGCACATTTTCTTATTTCATCCATCCATCTCACATGTGGTCTCTTTCTGGGTCTTTTACAATCTCTTGGAATCCAGTTTAAAATTTCAATTGTCCATCTATTATCATTTCTTCTAGCAATATGTCCAGCCCAACTCCATTTCAATCTTTTAATTTTTTCAATAAGATCAGTAACACCTGTTTGTTGTCTTACCCATACATTGCGTTTTCGATCTCTTCTTGTTACTCCCAACATACATCTCTCCATACTCCTTTGAGTGGTCTGAAGTCTCTGTATTGCTCTTCTATTAAGTGTCCAAGTCTCAGATCCATAAGTAAGAACTGGTAAAACACATTTGTTAAAAACCATTCTTTTCAAACACATAGGCATATTTCCTTTTAGTATCAAGTTATTTCTACCAAAAGCACTCCAACCAAGTTTAATTCTATGATTAATTTCCTCCATTATGTTTCCATCTGTATTAATAATCTGACCAAGGTATTTGTAACTGTTAACTTCTTCTAATTCTTCATAATCAATCTTTATTTTCATATCTTGAGCAAATCGATTAAACATTACTTTAGTCTTTTTAACATTTATCTTTAGTCCTACTTTTCTACTTTCATCTGCTAACTCCTGCAACATTTCCTGCGGCTCTGAAGCATTATTTGCAAAATCAACTACATCATCTGCAAAACCTAAATGACTTAAATACTCTCCATTTACTTTCATTCCTTTAGTTTCCCATTTTAATCCACAAAATACTTCTTGCAACATTGCTGTAAAAAGTTTTGGAGATATGGAGTCACCTTGTCTTACACCTTTCTCAATGTTGATTTTTCCAGTATCATTATATAATCTAATTGTTGCTGTTGCATTTTTATAAATATTCTTTAAAATATGACAATATCCTGGATCTATACCTTGATGATCCAATGCTTTAATCACTGAAGAAATGTGTATAGAATCGAATGCCTTTTCATAATCTACAAATCCAAAACATAATGACAACTCATATTCATTTATCCTTTCTATGACTTCTCTCAATACCTGGATATGATCTATTGTACTAAAACCACTTTTAAATCCAGCTTGTACTCTTGGTTGATGGAAATCCAAAGTTCTCTGTAGACGAGTTGTAATTATCTTGGTAAAAATTTTATATAAAACTGATAAAAGGCTGATAGGTCTGTAATTTCTAATATCTTCTTTATCACCTTTTTTAAATATTAATATTATTACTGCATTCTTCCAATCTTCTGGTACACCTTTATCATTTAGACATTTGGTATATAACTTTGCTAAAATTGTTTCTATTTCTTCACCTGCTTCTTTTAATATATCAATTATAATTCCATCATTTCCTGGAGCTTTTCCTTTCTTCATACATTTAATTGCATGTCTCACTTCTTCATTTAAAATTCTGGGCAATTCGGAAGACGTAATAGATATAGGAGGTACTTGTTCTTTATTACTATATAATTCTTGATAAAAATCTTCTACCAATTTCATGATGTCATCTCTCTTTTTGGTAATAATTCCATCTTTTTTTCTTATTGCAGATATAAATTTCCTACCAATACCAAAATGTTGTTTAACATTCTTGAGACTTTTATTTTCTTCTACAGCTTTCCTTGCTATTTCACAGTTATACTTTCTTATATCATTTTCAACTCTTTTCCCTACCATTTTACAAAATTCGAGATATTCAATTCTTTTTAATACATCATTTTTGTATATCTTCATATTCCTTCTTTTCTTCATAAATTCTCTAGTCTCAGTAGAAATTTTATTGGTCAATTGCTGCTTTTTTTACCAGCTATCTTTGTTGTAGTTTTTAAAAGTGTATCGGTTATTTTCATATTAATTTCATTCAAATCTGAATCATGTTCAAAATCTCCTAACACTTGAAACCTATTTGTAAGTTCTAATTTAAATTCATTAGAATGTTTCTGAAGATTAGGAATATCAACTGTAAATATTGTTCTTCTTAATAATTTTTGTCTCTCTAGTTTTACATTAACACGTAACTTACACCTTACTAATCGATGATCACTTCCTGTGTTAAATTTATTAAGAACATTACAATCTTGAAATATGTATTTCCTGTTAGTCAAAATATAATCCAATTCTGCGGTACCTTCATTTGGATGCTTCCAGGACCATTTCCTTTTAACATTTTTCTCAAAAAATGAATTCATAATATAAAGTTTTTCTTTTTCTGCAAACTCCACAAGTCTATGTCCTCTCTCATTTCTATTACCATAACCAAAATTACCTACAGCAATTTCATCTTTCATTTGTCAACCAATTCTAGCATTAAAGTCTCCCATAACAATTTTAAAATGTTGTTTACTCTGATCAAAAGCCTTTTGTACATCCATATAAAAATCTTCTACTACTTCATCACTATGAGAACTTGTTGGGGCATAAACCTGAATTATCTTCATTTGGTATCTGCTATTAAGTTGTATAACTAATCTTGCAACTCTGTTCGATACACCATCAATCTCCACAATATTGTTCTTCCACTTTTTATTTATAATGATATATAATGAATTAAAATATATTTATTGACAATTGTTGTTGGCAAATGCACGCAGGCATTTTATTTATAAAGTAACATTACTCTAGGCCATTTAAACAATAATTGATATGTTGGCTATTATTTAATTGCGCCAATATTATTTAATGGAAACAAATACCCTAATATATAACTAATCACTACATTAACTTTTATCAGTTATGCCCTTTCATCATCAGTCCGTGTGGCTATTGTACGTGAAATCAAACCAAGTCTGGAGTGAAACTTAATAATACATCTGACTACAATAATTTTATATATCAACTATGGGCTTATAAAGCATCCCAGATAGCTTTAGATCGAACGGGTTTTCAAGAATGCTTCGGATCAACGCCGAAGATTGCATATTATGGAGGTAGAGTTGGCTATAACGATTTTACTAATACGCTAGGCACAAGTAAAATATAATAATAAAGTTGCTCTGTGGATGGAAAATAGTTTTAGGGTTTTTGTGACAAACAACGGTTTACCCAATAACCGGTGTCATGCTGCTAAAAAGGGGAACCTTTATTTGGTTCAGAAGAGACGGGGGACTTACGTGCTAATCTGGCCCGTAGCTCAGACTTCGCTACTGCACTACCCATAAAAGAGGAAGATGGGCTGATCTTACCATGGCTCCATCTTATATATATAAAACAGCACGAGAAAATATTAATAAGTTTCACATCCGCCAAGCCGAAGGATATTATAAATTAAATATCATATATTAAATGAACACCAGTTCATCAGCTTGATCAAAAGAGCCAACTCTTCTGTAGCATGAGAAATACGATATGCTACTGATGGGAATATATATCTATACAAACTTTACTTTATCCCATTCAATCTCTGTAGTTACTTATAACTACTGAACTTTTAAACAGGGGGGAAAAGTATATTTAATAAGGGACTTACGAATACTTAACTAAAAAAATATACTTATGATTACACTCCAGGCTAGTTTAATCTTTAGTAACATAATAATTAAAGGTTGAAAAGCCACATTTTATATTTATATTAATTAATTTACTAAATAACAAAATATGAATTTGGGTTTCGAAACAGCGCACGAAATAACGCTATATAAATAATAATACGGAGATTTTTTTACCATATTCTATAATTAAATGCACGCCGTTTTGAAACATAGGCATAATTAATAATTATTAAAATAAGCAACAGAAAGGTAAATATACTGCAGTGATTAATTTATATAGCAAAATATTAATTAACAAAGAAATTTAGCAAAAGCATTTCATTTATACATTTCAAATACTATTTAGAAAGAGTTTACAATATTGAATTCATAAAGAAATTTGCAAAAGTATTTCATTTTATAGAATTTAAATATTATTTAGAAAACAATTTAGACAGAAGTTACAATAATATGGTTAGCTAACCTGTTTTTGAAGAAATAATGATTGTTTTTGAAATTCACACAGAGCTATACTATTTTAAATAATATTATAACAGTTCTATAGCTGGACTGGATAGATTCGAGTTGGAACGAAGGTGAGTTCTTTGGCGGCTTATGGCATGTTCTTATTCAGTTGCGAGACGATTTAAAATGGTGTTGGAACGACGGCAAGTCCCTTTTAGCGGCTTATGACATCTTTTATTTGGTGTAAGCTTGTTGGTTGTTGCTTCGGCATTTGATGGATTGAACTCGGCATTCCATCACGGGAACGGCAGCAAAATTTTGCCTGACTTTAGCCGGACATGGTAAAATTAAACAACGTATAACTTCTGATCTTAACAGCTCTTCAAAAGCAAGATGGAGTATCTCTTCCCGCTTAAAATAAGGCCTATTTATACATTTTCACAAAACCTTAACACCTTTTTGGAATTTTGTTTGTCTCGGGACCAATTGACTTTTAATTAAACAAAATAATATAATCCAATTTCTACAACAGATAACGTCTCCGAGGTGTTACATTTAATTTACTTAAAATTTATTAAAATATATAAATTATATAATTCGATTCAGATTTCACTAATTAAATTCCTTTCTAGGTGTTATAGAATGTTAAAGCTTAGCAGAAGTAATGGTATTCTGATTTAATGATAGTCTTTTGTTGCAAACAAAAATCAATCAGTAAACTAGATTTTACTTTTTACCCGGGGTGCAGTCACTAAATGATTTCTTGTTTACACAAAATTCTCATTTTTAATTACAAACGGATGATTTTTATTTTACTGAAATAAATAACTTTTAACATATTTGTTTTTACAATATTATTTGTTTATATAAAAAAAGCAAATTTAAAGAAAATACTTTAGTTTCAATTATATATGTAAAACATTAAATCAGAAAACCGTTAAATATATTT
The DNA here is from genome assembly GCA_028023455.1 of Epiperipatus broadwayi. Lineage (NCBI taxonomy): Eukaryota > Metazoa > Onychophora > Udeonychophora > Euonychophora > Peripatidae > Epiperipatus > Epiperipatus broadwayi. The sequence goes on along the minus strand of JAQFVV010012865.1, from coordinate 485,657 downwards.
TAAAGAAAATGTTTTACATTATTTTTATTTAAACTTAAATATATATATATATCATTCCAATGTTTAACTTATCCATCCACATATGAAATATAATAGCGAATATAATTAAGAATTGACTGAAAATTAATAAAACATTTTATAATAATTTATGAGCATTTCTCCGTTATAATTTTTTATAATAATTTATGAGCATTTCTCCGCTATAATTTTATCAAACCTGTCTAATTATAGCGTGTTTTCATAAGTAAATGGATGATGCAATTCAAGCGGCCATTATAGCAAAGTTTTCCCGCTCGACTTATATATAACATTTTTACATATGACATTTTTACATTTTAAGATAGGTTCGAAACTAGTTCAGACGAGTAGGTCATTAGGTTGATGGTGAAACGGAAAGATTGGAAGGTTTACGTTTCATGTCAGTAAACTTAGTGTAACGATCGAAAGGGCAAGTGAAGATCGAATCCAACTGCAACTACGATATCTGCACTACATGGGCGCCATCTAGGCATTTGAGCCTAGAAAAATTTATAAAGTAGGCAGATACGCACTGTTAAGATTCCACTTTATTTACTTATTCAGATCGTTAGCCCAAGTCACTAGCTCAGGGAGTAGCAGAGATGATAAAATATAACTTTAATTTATATCTTAAATATAAATAAATAAAAGCTACTGCCAGAAATTAATACATAAAAATATTTATTTACGCACATATAAAATCATTCTAAATTTGAGGAATAAATTTAACATTTTAGATTAACTTTTAATTTTACATTTAAATAGATATAAATTTACATTTTTTTTTTGTAAGTTCGCACAGATGGGATTATAAAAGCTTGTTTTATAATGTTGAGTATAGATCGGTTACATAGATTATATGGTTAAAAAAACATTTCAAAATAAACATAAATGATCAAAATACAAAATCATTGATACCGTCAATTGCATAGGGAATACAAGAAGCCCAATGGTGTTCATCATAAGACACCGCATTGACACCAATAACTTAAAAGACATCCGACATAAATACATCTTAGATACTCACCGTAAGGTATCAGTATTTACCGAATGTCTATATATTTTGATCAAATATGAAAACCAAAAACATAATCAACCGGTAACGAACCCATGCAAGTGTCTATACCCAACTTAAATTTAATGCATCTTTATTTAGAGTGTCGAGTATGAATAGACTACATAGATTTGCATTTGAAAAGAAACTATTCTATCCCTATTTAACCTTAGGCTAAAAGTTCGCAATCAAACTGGTGTCAATCCATCTGATACATTTATGTATTCAATGTAGCATGAAAATACAACAGCACAAATATACCGTCAGGAATGGACATCTGAACAGTATAATTAGAGAAGACATTGACTCTTGTCCAATACAGGAATATGACATTTGTATGGCAAGAAGAACAATAAAATAAAAACTCCATAGGAAGGGACCGCGATCCTTTTTGCTGACTTACAATCCCATCCATAGGCAAAGGGTTGGTGCGGTGTATATCCAATCCATTGACCCAATTCAACAATGACTCAAATAACCTAAGATTACCCTCCCTTAATATAACTTTACAAATCTATACAGCCATTCACGCCCGACTTAAGTTTAACATTTATATAATTTAATTTAAATAATTTATACGATAAGTATTAATACAAATAAAAAATAATAAAATGGAAATGATTTTTTTTTCAAAGCAAACCATATAAAATTAAACATTATTAATTTGATCTAAAAACTTACAAAAGTCAGATAAAAGTCCATTTAAAATTTAGGTTAGCTTGTTTATTAAACTTGTCGAATCTTGACAAAAGTTCTTAATTAATTTTATGATTTTAGAGTTCATATCAATAGCTTACAGTAGAAAAATCACTGCTCTTGATGTAAATTTCCACGGAGTCTTTATTTGAAAACCCGGTCAGATGTTCCGGAGGTAGCATTAGCTGGTTCATTTTGGGATCACAGTCAGTTCATTTATTTTAAAATAAGTGGGAGAACCGGCAAGTGCGTCTTGTCGTTCGTCTCACCAAATCAAGTTCGAAACTGTCTGGAACTCAATATTTCCCTTTTTATCGTAAATCTCCAGATTGAATGAACAAAGATGTCACTAATCCAAATTTTCATTCGGGTCCGGGCTGAGGCTTGGTGCTTCCATTGGTCAAGCTAATTTCTCTTTATTCTCTTATCTAATTTTCATCTGACTTTTTAATTACACAAGAGCCCAAGGCTAGCTTGCTTTTCAATTAATAAACAATCATTTCCATTTACAGATTACAGGAATTAATACCTGCTTTTATTTTAACTTACGTTATTTCTTTATTAAAATATTTTTATATTTAAATCTTGTATTTTTTTTATCACAAAAGTACGTTCAAATACTTTTTTTATTTATAAAAAAAATATTTTTTTAGTTTAGCATCTGTGCGAATATATACGTTTAACATTTTAACTTTAGCATTTAGTTTTTTTTTTTAATAGATTTTATTTTTACTTGCGAACTTTAAGAATTTATTTTAAATTAATGTAGCGCATATTTGCATATTTATATATCATTACATATCAGTAAACTTCCTCAAAAAAAAGTAAAAACATTAAAAAAAAAAAGAATTTACTTAGTGTTAGTAATTACGTTACATAAATTGATTATATATGAAAATTTCAAAAGGACAAACTTTTTTTTATAAGACAAAACAGTAATTACACACAAATATAATGATTTAAAAAAAAATGTTGACTGTTGATTCCTTATTACGAGCTAAATTTCTGCCCCCTCCCTTCCAAATTTCTTTTCTTCTACTTTTAACTATCATTTACGCAAGTTGAATGATTAGATTTCAATTTAAACAAGACTTTTTTAAAAAAAATTATTTATATTTATTATTATGTTTTATTATTTAGATTTTAATGTTAACGTTTTATTTATTACTTTTTATTCCTCGAATTTATCTTTATATATGCGCAATTTTTCTTACTGGCAGTACCTTTAAAACACAATTCAAAGTATAACTTTACATTAATACAAAAAATATATTTATACTAATTTCAGAAAAAATATTACGGGCATGATTCACTTTTAAAATTCTCAGGGCACACGTGTTTATTAAAGATTGATCCAAGTTGTGTCGCCAGTTGTAACTATCGAAATGATATATAAATATTTACATATGACATTTTTACATTTTAAGATAGGTTCAAAACTAGTTCAGACGAGTAGGTCATTAGGTTGATGGTGAAACGGAAAGAGATTGGAAGGTTTATGTTTTATATCAGTAAACTTAGTAAAAAAAAAACAAATAAAAAAAATGACTTTACTTATATAAACACGGAGCTAAATTATGGCTTCTTTCAAAATATAAACTCATGGCCTAATCCTACGCTAAACTTATGGTAATACATCATACCAGATTATACTATCATAATACATTTAATGCCTCTAACAATTATCAATACATACAATGAAATCATCAGTTATTAGTAAATATTTTAAATTTAAAACAGATATATACCCAAACGAGTATACACCTTGGTCAAAAAAAAAATGTAGGGTTAGTTTTATATATATATTGTAACCATTCGCTTGCCCCTTCAACTACCTATCATGCCGAACACGTTGCGGCACTAAAAATTGTAACCGTAATTGTGTGGTCCCAACTACATAATGCAAGTGCGCTAAGAATCTTAACTTCGATCACTGATCAATTCCCGTTGCACATTATCCAAAAGCATATCATGCTATCTATTTTATGCACCAAAAACCACAATCAACATCTGGAGCAACTTACCACAGACCAAACTAATGATCTAACATAAACTTTTATGATTTAATTTGATCGCAGCCAGGGTGTACCACGAAGAACTACCATAGTAGTATGATAAAATATATTAAACAAATTATAAGTGTAATGTTATTATTTTTCAAACCTTAATTTGCGATTTTTATTGTATGAGACCCGATGGCCGACCATGTACAAGATGGCATAATTTGTGGAATTACATAAGATTATGAAATTTTAAACCATCTATATGATTTCTAATACAAATGCTAGTCCAGGTAAAGCTTTGCAATAAATAAACATAAATACTTGGGTTCTTTTTTTATAGTTTATTATATCACTGAGACTCTTATTCAAATGACAATCTAAAAACGTTAAGTAAATATATTCAATCATGTCATTATCTGGTAAATCTGTTTACAGGTTTAATAATCAATTTGTATTGTATACTAGAATCAACTACACAAAGCCAAAATGATGGAAAAGGTAAATGGGATTTTATTGTACCTTACACATCATAAACTACCAAAGACGTAAAGCATCCAAATGTTTTCTCAAAAAATATCAATAAACTCTTATATCATGTTGACGATAGTATGTACTTCAATGTATGCTCTATCCAAGGTTTATGATTTCTGATTTTACGAATGACACATAGCAACGGCACAGTAAGTTTAATTATAAATCAACTTTTATTTACAAATTTATAAATAATAAGTAATTAATTCCAATGTTGTAATTAAAGACATAAATAAACAAATAAAATAAATAAATTATAATTCCATCGACTTTCTTCAATAACATATCATAGGTATAGTTTTTTAAGAACCTAATCATACCTTATATTTCAATTTGATGTAATGAATGTATTGAGAAAATTATACTAAATTCAACATCAACTCATGAAATATTTAACGTCATTTCCAGATTCAATAAATCCATACCGTAAACTTATAATAATATAATAAATAATATTATATCTGTAGGATTTAGCTATAATGCAATCATTAAATAAAGTGAAAATTTAAACTTACATTCCGGTAAATAATAATCAACCAACAGTTAATTATTATTAAGTAACTTGAATAGAATGTCCTGCTACAATTTGATGATCTAACCTATAAATTATGCTTACAAATGAAAGAAGATGATTTAGCAGATTAACTAAAATACTTTGCCCAACTTATATCTATGAAGTAAAACATATTCCTGTGGATGCATTCATCTACACATAGGAATTAAATAACACTAAACGTTTTGTGGATTTATACACCATCATAAAGTAATACGTATAATCACACAATTCCGCGGATTAACCACCAGCGCAGGAATGTGTGTAAAATACAAAAATGGCAATTAAGTAAACTGCGGATTAACCACCAGCACAGATTAATGCCTTTTAACATTCTAAAACAACATTACTATTTACTTCACATTAAAGTGCAAAATCATCCTCCTCAGTTATTCTGACCATTCAGAAAACGCTGACACTTTAGCAAATGTGGGTTCTTGCATAATAAAATGTTACACTAATCAGGACAACTAATGTACTAACTTATCTTGCTTAAAATAAAACATGTGTAATATAATATAAGTAATATTAGTATAGGAATATAAATCTGGAAAGACTCACAAAATACCTCATAAAGATTGATATATCTCATGAATTCATTTAGTACTTTTCAAGCTTTTTCGCAAGCGCTATTCTCTTGAATAATATTTTATTCAACCCCTATTAATTTAAACTTAATAAAATATAACTTATGAACTTCACATGCAAGTTCATATAACGATAAAATTAAAGTAATGCATTATTCATCAATACATAAAATCTAACGGTGTGTGTATGATATAAATTAAACGTATAGCATTTTATAGTTCAATACATGAATTTTAGCAGATGTGTGTATCACAAATTGGATTGTATAGCATTTTATAACTCCAAATATGATCCGTGGAATCCATGTACGATGTGTCGAACAATAAATATACGAAGTAATAGCTATAATTATAGTTAAATTCCATACATGCAATTTTATCCATTTGTATTAGTTATTATAATCACTATTAGATTAACGATTTTACGTGGCTACATAAACATGAAACAATTTCAAAACATGACACGCAGAATTAAAATGAAAATGTTTTTCATAAGTTATTAATCTCTACATTTCTCTATTAAAATGTTCCAAGTTTATCACATCCATGCTAATATTTATTTATCCACACTTAAATCTAGGAATACTAATGATAGCAATTTATTTAATCATTCCAAACTGACGATAAAATTAGAAAATAGCTTTGATTAATTATTTGAAGACTATTTATTATCCAAATGTTAAACAAATTAACTAGCAAATATATTACTGGCATTGTAAAGTTAAATATCAATCAATACTATATTTTTATTAGAATTAGAAAACGGAAATATTAAACTATGTTGATAACTTTAACATTTTACTTTAATTTAAACTTCTTCTTTTTTTAAAAAGCAAATTTTCATATTCATAAAACTTCTGTAATTAAAATACTTATTTAATTTTTCCAAATTGTAGAATAATAAACATTTTAAAACATACCAAACTCTTGCAATTAATTCTTTTAAACTGGGAAGCTCCGACATTTTATAAATGTAATATTGGAAAATTTTTACCGGTGATTCGATCCACTTGGCCAGCCGACTTGAACAGACTTTTAAATTTAGCAATTCATCTTATAATTAAATACCACTAGGTTATTTTTACGTTTATAGCAAATTTTGTGGTAATCCGTTTACTTGTTAACTATTTTAAAATAAGCTTATCAAATTTACACCATTTGCCTTTTACCATTTTCTTTTCTTTCTCCCTCCAAAAGCAAACTAACAGACGATCTTCTCCTAAATTCGCGCTCTTTTTCTTTTTTTTACATTGAGACGCATACGTAATTACTGTATTTATTTTTAATAATTAATATTTAATTGAACAAATGGTTTTTTAATTCAATGGAAATAATAATTTAAGACCATTTTAAACAAATAAAAACAAAATATTATTTTAATAATATTTTACCGAATTTTAATGTGTTGTCAAATTTTTAAAAAGTTAAACATTTTGATATGAGTTAGCATATGGGAAGAAGCAAATTTAAATTTATTAAAATAATATAAGAGAGTAATCTGTTCAAAGTGCAAATCAAGCCAATCAAATCACCACAAGAAGAAAGAGAAATTTTTTATACTAGTTACATCAATTATTATATTTTATACTAAAATATATGGTTACAATATAAAGTGTATAATATATATATATATATAAAGGGTATATAAAAATATCAAATCACTCACACACAAAAAAACAATTTAAATAGGATCTGGGGGTTGCTTAAGGAGTAACTCCATGCTGGGGTTGAAACAACGTCCCAACAGACCATCATCATCATCATCAGTTGTCCATTCACCTTCATCATCATCGGTTATCCATTCATAGCTTTCATTTTTGTCTTTCAACCTCACAGGAGATCGCTTAGGGTGCATTGTCAAACTTCGTATCTCATTATGCAGCTCTGGATCCTTTTCTTCAAATTTGGGTTCCTGTTCTGCTACAAATAATTTACTAGTATTTTCGCTAGTAAGTGTTTTTCCCCATTCCTTGCTTCGACTTTGCGTCTCTTGGGATTCGTTCTTTTCCAACCCAATTTGTTCTTCATCTAGGGAAAACTTGTTATTTTCATAATTAATCTGGCACTTATGTTCGCTTAAAAAGTCATTTCCTTTGATTATGGTATTTTCCTGATCAACTTTGGCTTCCCCCTCTCTAAAATTATTTTCAGTATCATCTCCAGTCTGGCCAATAACTTGTACTACCTCCTGTTTATTAAGTTTGTTAGCTTGGTAATCACTAGCAAAGTTGCTTTCCTTTTCTCTCTCTTCTTCCATTTCTGCTACATCTCTCAATTCTGGAATACATGCTGTGATCACATTTTCTGCTTTAGCAGTCATTTGACTTTTTTGCATTAAATTTTCTTTGATCTCACATATTTCATGTCTCATTTCCTTTTGCGCTTCTTCATATTCTTGAAATTTGCTGCCTAATTCTGCACCAACATTATAAACCTTATCTATCAAATTCTTTTCTTGACATTCTACCTTCTTTACTAAGGTCTTAACTTCTTTAATTATAACCCTATCTTGATTATTTTCCACTTGACTTGTCTGTAACGTTTCCTTGAATTCTCCCGTAACTTTATATTTATGCTGGCCGCTGACTGATGGCCCAATTTCTTTGATTTGGGCCTCAAATCTTTGGTCAATTTTCTGATCCCTTTCCTCCATTTTCTGTCTGTATGTTTTATTCCATTCTTCCATTTTCTGATCTATTTTTTTATTCCATTCCTCCATTTTCTGATCCAGTTTTTTATTCCATTCCTCCGTTTTCTGATCCCTTTCCTCTGCATCCTGTCTAAGCTGTCTCAGCAACCAGTTAAAATCCCAGCTTTCCTGCTTAATCTCCATCGGTGTCTGTTCTGATATTTTTGTAACTAAATTCTCTGGCCTAGCTACAGTTTTTGTTATCTTGTACAATCCTTTCAAAATTATTATTATTTTGTACCTAATATTTGATTTTTAAAACTTTTATACTTTTAATACGGCTGTTTGCTGCTATCCCCCTTCAAGAACGACTCGTTCACTTCCATCCCAACTCTATGCCTAACTCACTTATATATCTATAAGCCTACACCTTCATCTTGATGCCCGTCCAACATATAATGAATTTTAAAAAAAAAATTTCGTCTCCCTACTTTTTATTTTATAAAACATATGAAACTTTTTATTTAAAAAAAAAATCCCTTCTTTTCTTTTTTTTTTAGCTTTAATAACGTATTCGAAAATTTTTAAAAAAATCTTTTTTTTTTTTTCCGTCTATATATCTAAAGTATAACACATATTTTAATATTAAAAATGACTTAATAAAACTTAACTCACCCCCGGTCTCTTCTTCCAGCTGTTTTTTTTATATTATATATATATAATTAAATAGTTCATGCTTATGACCTAATTCCATTTACCCGTCCACACCAATTTCAAACCTTTTAACTTTTTGTTAATTTGACCTTATATATATATTTCTTACTCATTCTAAACCACTCCAATTCATAAAAATACTTTGATAAAACAACGAGACCCCCCTTTTAATTTAAATTTCTTTTCTCTGCTCCCTAACGACAAATTTATAAGAGGATGACTTATAACTTGATCAATCATCCTCGGGCGCCAGTCACTAGTGAACAGGAAAGAAACCAAATAAATTTAATAAATTTTTTGCTATATACACACAAAAGTCCATAACTCAAGGTATGTAGGTGTTTACATCGAAGCCTCACTTGGGTGTCCAAATGCAGAAAAAAAAACCCTATGTACCAGTCAAAATATGCTTATCCATCTAACATGAGCTGGAACTCACAAAATGTACTTCAAACCCAGTCGAGCCCGAGATTTTGGTCAGGGACCAGCCTGGATTCGAACCCACTCTCCAAGCCCCAGATCAAACACCTAATGGACACATAACAATGATGGCACACGAGAATTAATTCTTAATCCGGCCCACTAGCAAATCGGAGAAAACATAAGACTCATGGACTTAAACATATATATAAACAACTTAAATACTAAAGACATTCCAAAGATAAAATCTAATATATTAATTTAATAGGGGTTTTACTAATGAAATAGCTATGGGCAATTAGTGAATTGGATTGATTTAATAAGGAGATAGAAACTGATATATGATGAATTAATAATATTTATTGACAATTGTTGTTGGCAAATGCACGCAGGCATTTTATTTATAAAGTAACATTATTCTAGGCCATTTAAACAATAATTGATATGTTGGCTATTATTTAATTGTGCCAATATTATTTAATGGAAACAAATACCCTAATATATAACTAATCACTACATTAACTTTTATCAGTTATGCCCTTTCATCATCAGTCCGTGTGGCTATTGTACGTGAAATCAAACCAAGTCTGGAGTGAAACTTAATACATCTGACTATAATAATTTTATATATCAACTATAGGCTTATAAAGCATCCCAGATAGCTTTAGATCGAACGGGTTTTCAAGAATGCTTCGGATCAACGCCGAAGATTGCATATTATGGAGGTAGAGTTGGCTATAATGATTTTACTAATACGCTAGGCACAAGTAAAATATAATAATAAAGTTGCTGTGCAGATGGAAAATAGTTTTAGGGTTTTTGTGACAAACAACGGTTTACCCAATAACCGGTGTCATGCTGCTAAAAAGGGGAACCTTTATTTGGTTCAGAAGAGGCGGGAGACTTACATGCTAATCTGGCCCGTAGCTCAGACTTCGCTACTGCACTACCCATAAAAGAGGAAGATGGGCTGAACTTACCATGGCTCCATCTTATATATATATATATATAACAGCACAATGAGAAAATATTAATGTTTCACATCCACCAAGCCGAAGGATATTATAAATTAAATATATATTAAATGAACACCAGTTCATCAGCTTGATCAAAAGAACCAACTCTTCTGTAGCATGAGAAATACGATATGCTACTGATGGGAATATATATCTATACAAACTTTACTTTATCCCGTTCAATCTCTTTAGTTACTTATAACTACTAAACTTTTAAACAGGGGGGGGAGTATATTTAATAAGGAACTTATGAATACTTAACTAAAGAAATATACTTATGATTACACTCCAGGCTAGTTTAATCTTTAGTAACATAATAATTAAAGGTTGAAAAGCCACATTTTATATTTATATTAATTAATTTACTAAATAACAAAATATGAATTTGGGTTTCGAAACAGCGCACGAAATGACGCTATATAAATAATAATACGGAGATTTAAAATTTATATCTTTAAAAACATTCTATAATTAAATGCACGCCATTTTGAAACATAGGCACAATTAATAATTATTAAAATAAGCAACAGAAAGGTAAATATACTGCAGTGATTAATTTATATAGCAAAATATTAATTAACAAAGAAATTTAGCAAAAGCATTTCATTTATAGATTTCAAATACTATTTAGAAAGAGTTTACAATATTGAATTAATAAAGAAATTTGCAAAAGTATTTCATTTTATCGAATTTAAATATTATTTAGAAAAACAATTTAGACAGAAGTTACAATAATATGGTTAGCTAACCTGTTTTTGCAGAAATAATGATTGTTTTTGAAATTCAGAGCTCTGCTATTTTAAATAATATTATAACAGTTCTATAGCTGGACTGGATAGATTCGAGCTGGAACGAAGGTGAGTTCTTTGGTGGCTTATGGAATGTTCTTATTCAGTTGCGAGACGATTTAAAATGGTGTTGGAACGACGGAAAGTCCCTTTTAGCAGCTTATGACATCTTTTATTTGGTGTAAGCTTGTTGGTTGTTGCTTCGGAACGGCAGCAAAATTTTGCCTGACTTTAGCCGGACATGGTAAAATTAAACAACGTATAACTTCTGATCTTAACAGCTCTTCAAAAGCAAGATGGAGTATCCCTTCCCGCTTAAAATAAGGCCTATTTATACATTTTCACAAAACCTTAACACCTTTTTGGAATTTTGTTTGCCTCGGGACCAATTGACTTTTAATTAAACAAAATAATATAATCCAATTTCTACAACAGATAACGTCTCTGAGGTGTTACATTGAAAGTCTTTAAAAAAAATTTTTTTTTTTTTTTATTATTATAAAAACATCTGAATAAAGTTATATTATTTATTGTCCATATACTATCTCAAATACATTGAATCAGATTTCTCTATGTTTACCCAGTCACACAGGGTTATATCAAACTACATGTTTATATTTCCATGCATATAGTCACATATATATATATTTCTTATATGCATATAAATTTATAATAACCAAGTCATGACCTTATACAAATAAACGAATTACTCGAAAGCCACAATTATCTTTCCTGATTATCAGATCCCGAGTATTAATATTACATATTGCAGCAGAATTATTAGTGCATGGATTAATATCAAAATTTTAAATCTGAAACAGCTTTTATTTTTCAGATTCCAGCATTTAGCGAATTGTTCCACTAACATACTGTTTAAAAATACTCTTCATTTATTTATATTTAGTGAATCGCTCCCAAGCAAAATATTGCAAGATCATAAAGTATTAACATTCACTCTACTCTTATACATAAAGAAAGAATTACGAAGAGTATTGAATTCTATTTTTAAAACAAACATTTAATAAAAGAAGAAAAAATAAAGTAATACAGTTTATAGCCTATTCATTTCCATACATCTTTCTAAAAGAACTAATAACATATATATATATCATACAATCACTGGTATGAATTAGTAAGAATAATATAAGTATATAATATCAAATTATTAATTTACATTATAGAAAGTAATAATTAAAGTTCTTTAAAAGAGTTCAAAAGCAAGTTTCTGTTCAGTTAATTTTAAGTTTGAATATTTCAACAAAAGGAAATAAATAACAATACGGTTTTTATAAATAGCTATTTCTCAAATCTTACTGCCGATTTTTATATAGTTGCTTCGTAATATAGCTATGCATATAGATAGGTTTTTAGTTGCACTTTTGAATTTATTCTTCTATCAGGTTGTTTTGACTTACTGGTTTGAAGCATTATTTTGGCAGTAGGATTTTAAGAAAGGCATTGATAGACATAAATATTGTTTTAACCTTGCGTCTGGATCATTTCTCTGATATATGTATGGGCTTTTATATAGTTAATTATTTCAATCTCAATTGGTAAGGCAATAGAAGTCTCAGCTATTGTAGCAGAAGTTCACCAACAAACAGCTTAACACTCTGGTTAGTTAATATTTTTCCTTTCTTTTTCTATGAAGCTTTCCATTTTAAAAGTCTGAGGATCACTTTATATATATATACACTCCTGCCAATCCTTATGCATATATTTTATCACACCTTTTCTTTCTTTATTTCTGTAGATATTCAATCCTTCGCAATTGTCATTACCATATATTGTTTTTGTTTTTTTTAGTATTTAGTTTCAAATAAATTATTAAACCAAACAAATATTTTTTTATCTGTTTCATATATACTATACATTTCTGGCTATGAAATGAAATGCTTTCAATGGCAGAATAAAATGTTTACAGAGAAATATAATACAAAACATATATATATATTTACATGATTAAAATTATTTTTTTTCCATAATTACTTTTCATTACAATCTAAAATTCCTATTGGCCATCTTTAATTAAAAAAACTGTCTTTATAGATAAGACATTCCTTTTATTAATTACAGGTAATTAAACCAAGTTTTAATATCTATCTTTTAATTGCACATATTTCTGAGTGGTCAAATGGCAAATACATTTGCTTTCTATTACCTTTTTTTTCTTTCTTTTTAACATCTCTAACTCCATCTTTGAATGTTAATACACCTTGTACATATTAATGGTGCAACATATAAGAATAATTTAAATTTTAACCTAAAGCTAACATAATCAATATATATTCCATATATAACATTTTAAATATATATAATTACTTATAGTTTAATTGGGGGATAAGACTCCTAAAAATGTCTCTTGAGCATGTTTTTTTTTTACATATATAATTACTTACAGTTTAATTGGGGGATAAGACTCCTAAAAATGTCTCTTGAGCATGTTTTTTTTTTTTTACATAAATTATCTCTGCTACTGCAGAAATGCAGCTTTTTAAAAAAAAAATACAAGAAGTTTCATTTATTGACTAAAACTATAGTCTACGTTTTACAATTGTTATGGAAATATATTCACAATTATTATTTGGCTATAGAAAGAAATCCAAAACATTTTGAAAAGCACACCATGAGATATAGTAATGCACTCAAAGCACAACATTAATACTAACAGTTCAAATAGTTAAGTTATGTTATTGTTAACATAGAGAAGCTTAGACAGAAATATATTTGATAGTATTAAATGCAATTAATGAATAGCCTTTATGTTTGACCTTGGATTTGAATTATTTTAGAGAAAATTCTATATACATATATTATAAATGTTATTAATAATTCCATTTTGTTGTGCCAAGATATAACAACAGCATGCATTTTATTTTAACCTATGCATAATTAAACAAATGATGGGTAGTTAAAATAAAATTTATGCTGCAGTGATGATGACATCACTGCTGAAAAAAGACTGAAAAGAAGCTAGAAAAGGCAATTGATGAACACGAGCATCACTTATAATCTTTGTCAATATTTTGAGAATTACCAAAATTTTAAAAAATTGAGTTACTTTATCCATACTATCACTAGAAATCAAAAATGAATGATGAAGCCTGTAATGTAAAAATATGTTAAGGGAAATAGTATTTATGGTATAAATTTTTTTGTAACAAAAATTTATATAGAAAAATGAAGTTAAGATTCTGAATATTAATTTTTTTTTTATCATCTTCTTTGAAAAGAAAATACAAATCATAAGCCTGAATTATTTAATGATTCATTTACTTTTTTTTTTGTCTTTTTACAATTTTAATTTTGTTTAGTTTATAGTAAATTTGCTTAGCAATGTGAAAAATTAATAGCTGTGGAATTATCTAGGATATAAATGCGTTATCTAAAGTTTTTTTTTTTTTTCAAAAAAAAAGGAATTTTATTAACTAAATCAAAAAGAATACAATGACAAATCAATCTTTGGACTCGAGTCTTCTGTCAATTAGATTTGACAAATGGCCTGAGGCTGGTAACTGAAGATCTTGGGTTGCAAATTCTTACTCAACTAAGTCTACGCTAGCCCAGGATTCAATGTGTAGCCAGTCTGGTTCAAGAAGCCGGTCTCTATCACGAGTGCTTCTTAATAATTTTAAGAAGGTATTGCTGACATTGTTATCTGCCTGTCCAAAGATGTACTTGCACCTGGTGAGCCAGACTGCAAAAGTGAGGAAAATGGATGTTCTGATGGTCGAAAAAATGCCCGTCTTGATGGCATTTTGAATGCAAAGCGTGTTTCTATAGTCTATTGAAACTTTTTGGTGGATGAAAGTTCTGAGTGGGCTAAGAAATGGGCAGTCATGAAGGAGATGGGTAATGGTTTTTACAGCTGTTGAGCAAAGCTGACACTGTGGGTTGAGGTTGGCAAAACCTTTCCTATAGACCAGGAAGTGACTTGTGGGTAGGGAGGAGAGGTTTAGTTTCAGGAGAAAATCTAAATGTTTGGATTCCAAAAACCATTTTTTAGATCTGAGAATTAGAAGTTTATTGTTTAGCCCCAGAGAGTTCATAGATGGAGTAAGGTTTGGGTATTTAAATCTGTAAATTTCCCAGTATGTTCTCTTTGATTCTAGGATAGTTTTCGATAGACCTATTGTCCCAGTTATATATATCCATAAATCTGACAACCATTTGCTGCAGAATGGTGGAGGTGTATCCGTTGGTGTTACTGGTATAAATGTGTTCTGATCAGGGTGCTCGTGATATATTGTCCTCATGACTCCAATTGCTTTTTGTAGGTAAAGCGTGGAGACTGAATGAAGACCTAACCCATTCATATCTTTGGGCATGTGTGCTCTTTATATACTTATAGCAACTACTTTGCCTTTCCATAAGAGCCTGGAACATAGTGAGTTTAATGCAGTTTCAAAAGTTTTGGTAAGCTTTATCATGGGAAGAAAATAGTTCAATCTGGGAAAAATTAGCATGTTCAGTAGTGCAGCTTTTCCAGGCAATGACAGAGTAACCCTGGAAAGAGAGGTTACGATGTTACGAGTTTTCTCAAGGATAGCATTTTGTATCTCTTTTGACATGGCCAACCTTGACTTGAAAATGGGAAAACCCAAAAACTTTTGAGGTCGAGATGTAAAAATGGATGGGATTATTTCCCCCGATGTGATCTTCCACATGGAAGATTTGTTATAGTTGATATGCAGGTTTAGTTTTTTAGTGTGTTTTTCAATTATACGCAGGAGAGGCTGAAGATGTTTTTGTTCTGGTAGGAAGATTGATACATCATCAATATAAGAGATGTGATGTACCTGGTGTTTCAATGCAGGAACGTAGAAACCTGGAACTTTGCGTTCGATTTCAGTAAGGAGAGGGTTAATATATGTGGTAAAACAGAGTGTAGCCAATGGGGATCCCTGAGGAACCGACAGATGAGGTCTGATTCCATCAGACAACCGCCCATCTATTGTGGTAAAGCATGAGCAATTATAGAGCAGGTTTTCTATTATGTTTGTGTATACTTCAGGAACTTGATATTCTTTTAGTGTTTGTAGTAATATTGACGGGATAACTGAATCTAATGCTGATGCGAAATCAAGTTGAATCACTAGCGGTTTTGTCTTTCTGCGCAGCCTAATATGTTCAGTGATGAGCATGAAGCGTTGCACAGCGTCTAGTGTGGAGGCACCTTTCCGAGCAAATTGGTATTTGGAAATGTGAAGATAGAGCTGGTCTTGAATTCTGTCCTTCACAAGTGACTCGATTGTCTTGATTAAAAGAGGTATCATAGAGATGGGGCGGAGGTTTAAAAGACAGGAGGGATTGTTTTTTTAGAAATGGGACTAAAGCGACTGGGTATAAGTCTGGGATGTTCCGAAAGTCTCCCGATAGTACATCAATCACCCTGCGACAATGGGGCCTGTAAACTGGCTGAGATGAAGAAGCACAAATCTGGGAATTCCATGAAGTCCAGGATGTGTGCTTTCTGGATATGACTGCAATTTTGCAATTATGTACCTCTCTGTGATATTGTGCTCAACATTATCACTAGATGCTTTCCAGGTTCTACCAGTTGCATAATTATTGTTCTGTAGTTTGTTAGTGAAGTGGTCGTGTATTTTTTTGAGCATTTCAGGACCACTGTATAAATTCTGATTAGTTTCAATCATGGTAGGGGTGGGCTGTTTTGCAGCACCAAGTGCCCACCTGATGTAGCTACATGTCCAGTTTTGACGATTGGATAAGAAGATTTTGGATCTTTTAACAGATATATAGTGTGCTAGGACTTTCTGCTTCTCATGGTATTGTGTTTTTAGTTCCATAATATCCTGAGTGCTGATGTCTGTAGATGAGAAAGAGCTGAGTCTATTACTGATGGATTCTAGGTCCTTTAACTGCTGATTGGGACCTTTAGGAATCTATTAGTGCTCAGTATTCCAACCAGTGATGACCAAGCTTGAAGTGGTGGTAGGGTGAGAACATTTATTTTATTTAGAAGAATGTATGCCTCTGAAAAAATCCACTTGGGAGTGTTGGTTTTATTTAATAACCGTATTGTGCGCAAATGGTTTGTGTGTATTGCTATGGAGGGGTCTATCTGGAGGTTGATTAGTAAAGCTAGGTGATCTGAAAAGGGTACAAATTGGAGTTTGGCATCTATGTTATAGTGAAGCTCAGGAGTATAATATAACAGGTCTATTAATGATCTTTTTTGAAGTGTATAAAAGGAGGACTCGGGAGGAAAGAAACACAGAAGTACTCTGTTGATCAGGTGCAGGTATTTAGAGTTGAACTTATTGTAGCTCATGTTGTAATCTCCAAAGAAAATGATCGGAGAGGCATCAGAGGAAAGAAGGGAGTTGATCTTGTAAATCACTGAGAGGGCAATGGTGGGATCATTTTTGATATATAGATATATTATGTTGATAGAGTAGTTACCGATGGATAGGTTGGCAATCACTAGTTCTTTGCTGAGATATAATAATTTAAATTTGTTGAGAGGGAGATTCTTATTTATGAGGATAGCAACACCGGATGATGCAGAGATGGAAGGCGCATAATGAAAAAAACCATATTGTTGCATTAATTGACCTATGTTGGGGTTTGACTGCAGATGTAGCTTGGTTTCAGAGAAGCACACAATGTGTAAATTCATTTTCTCCAGCCATCTCTTGACTGCCCATACCCGGTTAAGGGAATTGAGGCCCCTGACATTTATACCTCCAATTTTAAGCAGCATAACCGATTTGATGAGATTGTGTTAGCATGTTACTTGGTTTATTCATTAGTGTGATGATGTTCAGCATGGACTGTCAGCTCAACCGCTTTATGAGATTTTATATTCTGTCTCTGTGTGCCTGGACTTCCTGTTCTAGATGGTAATGTCATTTGTTCATCTGTTTTTTTGAACTCATTTACTTGGGAGGTAGTGTTCGTCTGATTATTTGTGATTGTTGTAAGTTCCATTAAGCTGCTATCTTGATTGGATTGTGTTTCCATTGTTTTGGTTCTCTTTTCTTTTTTTCTTCTCAGATGAGACACTTTATGTGACAAGTTCTGAGTATGGTTTGGTTCTATATCTGAGTCTGCCGTGGAATAACTTGTTTCTTCCAGATTTGAGCTTGAAGATTCAAGCGACTTTCTTTTGTTTTTTGAGACAGTTAATTCCGTGTCAGTTGTTTGAGAGGCAGGATTTGTTGGATGTTCCTTGTACACAGTGATTTGAGGTTGAGGTCCCTCTTTAGAGTTAGTTGTGGCAATAATATTAAGTGGGTGCTGAGATATATGATTGGTTTCAATGTGTTGTGTTACAACACTGTTGTCTTGAAGATTGAGCTGGGTTTTCCCTAAAACTTCTTGTTCGTTCGTGTCGTCTACATCCATTTGTGCTTCATTTGTTATGTGCTCTATTTGATGAGCATTACTATTATAACTGGAGTGACGTGAATATGGTGAATTTTGAGTGGATGTGTTACATTTGTGGTTTCTTGTTTTGTTATTGTTGCATATCTCGCATATTCTCTTTGGGCATGCTTTAAATAGGTGAGTGCGATCTCCACAGCTAAAGCATTGAGGTTGCACTCCACGGATGGAAATGTAGAGTGGACATTTCTTTTCCTCTAGTGTGGATGGAATGTCAAGAGGAGTGTATCCTTTGTATAATTTGATCGTGAATGCCACAATGTTTGAAGGAAGTTCAATGTCTGCTCTTTTTTCATTTAGATATTTAAAGCTTGTAGATCGAGTTCTGCAAAGTTAACATAACAATTGCGAACCAACTCATATGCAATTCTGGGTCGATTCATTTCTATTTTGACTAAATATCTTTGATTCAGAAAAAGTTGGTTCCGTTTGAAAATTTTCTTTCTGGAGCAGGTTGTGAAACTCAACAATAAAATATCGTCGGTTAGGGTGATGATAAACTCTTTTCACAGCCTCTCCTAGTTGTTGGTTTTTTAAGAGTTCAAAGAATTCATCTATTGGAAATGTAAACAAATTACAATTGTCGTTTGTTGTGCTGAGGATCAATGTGTTGTCATTATGGTAGTTCAGAAACGAATTAAGGAGTAATGGTGGAATTCTTGAGTTGAATTCCTGATTGATGGTTTCATAGTTGTTTAGCGGTTCTTGTAAGCATAGTTGTTTAAGCTGTGATTTGATCTGTTCATTAATTGGTGTGCTAATTTCATCCTCTACAAAGTCAAGAATGTTATGATGTTGAGTTTGATCATTTGAAATTATCTTCTGAGAGTTGGATAACCTGTCACTGAGTGCTGAAGCATAACTTTTGACAATTGTTTGGTTAGAGACCATCGCCTCGGTTTGCAATTGAGAGTGCATTGATATCTTTTGATTCGCGTCTGTACTGATGTTAAACTGACTGTTTTGGTCTTTATTATTGGTGTTATTAGCTTTATTATTTGAGTTTAGGCTAGGAAAAACTGATTTGTATATATTTTGTGCAATTTGTAATTCTATCGCTCGGTTCTGGTTTTTCGATTTAATGCGGTTCATATCAAAATTTCCATTGTTTGATTCAGAATATGAATTTCGGTGATTATGTTGGGTATTATGGTACTTGAGTATTAACTAAGCTGTGACGTATTACACCGAAAGCATACTATTCTAATCTTACGATCTTTAAGATAACGTCTCCTAGTGATTTGCGAACAAACTTAATCAATAAAGTTTGCCCGCAGATCACGTGGAGAAGTCACCTTGAAGATCACAAGATTAGAATAGTATGCCTTCAGGGTAATACATCATAGCATCGTTAATAGGGAAGGAGACGTCCAACATGGCCATGTTGGTCATTGCAAAATAATAAACTAATAATTTACTACGATAAAAAATTATCAAAAATGAAATATTATAAATAATCATTACAATTTTTAACGATATTTAAATAATCATTTGACCATGAAAACGATAAAAATTAATCAAAAATGGAATATTATAAATAATCATCTACAATTTTTAACGATATTTAAGTAATCATTTGACCATGAAAATGATAAAAAGTTATCAGAAATGGAATATTATAAATAATCATCTATAATTTTTTAGGGATATTTAAGTAATCATTTGACCATGAAAACGATAAAAAGTTATCAGAAATGGAATATTATAAATAATCATCTATAATTTTTTAGGGATATTTAAGTAATCATTCTACCCCCCCCCCCCAAAAAAAAACCAATGAACTAATCATATATATATATTTTCAGACTAAAAGCCGTTGCGAAATAATAACTGATAATTTACTACGATAAAAAAAGTATCAAAAATGAATATTATAAATAATCCATTAACAATTTTTTAACTGCTATTTAGAAACTAATCATTTGACCCTGAAAACGATAGAATATGATCAAAAATGAATATATTACAAATATTTAACTAATTGTTCGACCCCCCCGAAACAAAAAAATGATTTTCTAATTTTCAGTCCAAAAATCAGACGCATTTATTGTTCAAGAACAGCAGTAATAATTTACTCCGATAATAAATGCAATAATAAATAATAATAATTTTATTACAGTAACATATTATCAAAAATAAATATTATAATCACAAGATTAGTTAATATCAAAGAAGAATGTCGCCATGTTGGACATTGCGAAATAATAACTATTAATAAACTATGATAAAAAGTTTAGCAAAAACGAATATTATAAATAATCTTTATAATTTTTAGAATGATATTTAACTAATCATTTCACCCTGAAACAAAAAGAAATGAACTAATCATTATAACTTTTTTTTCCCACACTAAAGTATGCGGGGGCCCCTGCCAATCTTTAGTCCAAAAATGAGACACATTTATTTTCAGAACAGCAGTAATAATTTACTCCGATAATAAATGGACTAATAAGTAATATTTTATTACAAGAAAATATTATCAAAAATAAGTATTATAAATAATCTTTATAATTTTTAATGGTATTTAAGTAATTATTTACATATTTTTATTTATTTTAAAAAAAAACAAAAAAAAAAAAACAAATTGTTCTCAGTTATGAACTACAAATAACTGGCTTTATGAGATAGTGCGATACTGAAATTCAATCGCTTCTTCTAAACGGTAAGTGTTGTGTATCACGAATACAAATAAACACATAAACAACACTTTACTAGTTAATCATTTATTACTATTACTATACATAATGCTTATAATACTAGGGAAGCATAATGACCGTGCTAACATGGCTTCCCTCTGTAGTCTCGCAGGTGCGATAATATTCATTCTGCAGTAACTGTGACGTCACCACGAATACACTACACTCCTTCCCTTTCCCCCCTTTTTTGAGAAGTGTCATAGTCCAACAGACGTGCAGGAGGGCGGCGTACTCGCCGAAGGCAACCACTAGGTGTTTGTGGTTTACTCTCTCAGTGTATACTGGTGGTAGGTGCAGCTACTTGGATGGGTTCTCCAAGTGCTGTCACATTCTGACTATCCTGGTTTGCCCCAGTTTCCTCTGTGTGTGCATTTACCGCTCTAGGTCGCAAATGGTCTACATGTCTTTTTTGAATTCCGGAGTCTGTTAGAATCTCGTATGACAATGGTCCTGTCTGATGTTGGATAACTGCAGGTATCCATGGTGAGTTCTTTCCAGCCCTATGTGTCAAAATTGTATCCTGTGGTTGGAATGTTCATACCCTTTGTATCGGTGTCTGAGTTATTTGCGGTGCCCTGTCAGGGTGCAGAAAATCCAGGCATGTTCTTATGCGCTGCTTGAACAGTAGCTCGGCCGGGCTAAGTCCCGTTGCTGTTGATGGCGTAGTGTGTTGCATTAGTAAATAACGTGCAAGCCGCTGACTCCAGATCCCGTTGCGTAGACGTTGCAATCCCTCCTTAACAGATTGTACTGCACGTTCTGCCAACCCGTTGCTTGATGGATGATACGGAGCAACTCTTGCATGGCGAATGCCATTCCGGTGAAGGAAAGTGGTGAACTCCATCACAGTGAACTGAGGGCCGTTATCTGATACAATGCATTCGGGAAGACCGTGTGTTGCGAAAAGTTCTCTAAGTGCTAAGATGGTAGCTCCAGTCGTTGTCGATGGCATTTCACGGACGTCGATCCACTTCGAGTGTGCATCCACGACAACTAAAATCATTTTCCCCTGGATAGGTCCAGCGTAATCCACATGTATTCATGACCATGGCAGAGCTGGAATCTCCCAGTGATGTGTTGGTGCACGTGGTTGCTGGTGTCGTATCTCTTGACAGTTGTTACATTTAGCTATTAGTTGTTCTATGTCCTGGTCCATTCCAGGCCACCAGACGTATGAGCGTGCAAGTGCTTTTGTTCTCACAATTCCCATGTGTCCCAGGTGCAGCTCACGAAGAACTATGGGTCTAAGAGATGTCGGTATGACCACCCGTGCCCCCCACAGCAAACATCCTCGGTGTGTTGACAACTCATTTTTTCGCGACTGATAAGATCGAAGATCTTGTTGAATGTGTGTTGGCCATGCTGTCAGGATGCACTCCTTTACTCTAGATAGCACAGGGTCTGCTTTAGTCTCTTTCTCGATCTGTTCTGCAGAAACTGGTGGGTTTTCCAAGTCCTCAAGGAATAATACTGCTCGCAGCTTCTCCTCACTCTGCTGAACTGCAGGGGATGGCCACCTACTCAGTGCATCTGCGTTCCCTATGCTCCTCCCTGGTGCATACTGCAGTCTGAAGTTGTAAGCCGTCAAAAGGCATGCCCACCTTTGCATTCGGGGTGATAGAATGAATGGGGTCGGCCGGTCCGACGTGAAGATTCCCAGGAGTGGCTTGTGGTCAGTCACTATCTCGAACGGTATTCCATATACGAAATGGTGGAAATGTTTCACCCCGAATATAATAGCAAGTGCTTCCTGGTCTATCTGAGCGTAATTCCTTTCAGACTTGGTGAGTGTTCGTGATGCAAAAGCAACCGGTGAACATAGGCCATTTGCATACTTCAGGATAAGTACTGCTCCCACTCCATATGGTGAAGCGTTGCAGGTTACCACCACTTGTTGGCGGGGATCGAAAGGCACCAGCACATCGTCGGACGTCAGGGCCTCCTTCAATTGTGTGAACGCTCTCTCGTGTTCTTTGGTCCATGACCATACTGTATCTGCCTTAAGCAATTTATGTAGTGGTTCGGCTGTCGTAGCTCGGTGTGGCAAAAAGTTACTGTAGAAGTTGAGCAACCCCAAGAATGCCTGTAGCTTCTTATCTGTTGGTGTCGGTGCTCTCCTAATAGCAGCCACCTTGTCGGCCGCTGGGTGCAGGCCCTCTGCATCCAGGGTGTATCCCAAAAAATCTATCGATGACACTCTGTGGACACATTTGTCTTTTGTCTTTATTTACACTCAGCCCACAGGCAGCCAATTTGCTGCAAACTGTTCTTAATTTGGTGGTTAGGTCCGTATCAGATGTTGCACATATCAGTAAATCATCGAAGTATGGGAAAACTCCCTGAATACCTCCTAGTATGTTGTCCACCATTCCCTGAAATATTCCTGGGGCCACGCTAATGCCGTACTGCAATCTCTTCACTCAGAAAGCTCCCCGATGAGTGATAATGGTCTGTGCATCCACTGATGCCTCATCTACCGGCAGTTGTAGGTATGCTCGAGCTAAGTCTATTTTTGCAAACACTGAACTCCTAGGAAACGATGCGAGAAAATGGTGTACTGCTGGTATTGGATATGGGTGATCTCTTAATGCTTGATTTACGGTCACCTTATAATCACCGCAAAGGCGGACCTCTCCTGACACTTTGATGATGGGCACCACTGGTGTTGCCCATACAGGGTCGCAAACTGGCTCAATGATTCCGTCCTTTAATAAGGTGTCTAGTGCTGTGTCAACCTTTGGTTTCATAGCCAATGGCAATGGCCGGGCTCGGAGGCGAATAGGTGGTATTTTTGGGTCTATCAGTAAAGACACTGGCGATCCTCGATATCTTCCAAGAGTAGTGCTGAAAACCTGGGGAAAAGCATCAATGATATCTTGCATTGGTGAATGTCGAACTGAATGCACCCCCGATAAAAATATTCCCAAGGGGGCAAACCATTCACGGCCAAGTAGATTTGTACATGCTCTTTCCGCAATTAATAGGCGCAAACAAGCTGCATACTTCCCGTATTTGACGCTGACAAAGCACTGTCCCATAAAGGTGATCCGGTTTTGCTGAAAATCTCGCAGTGTCATTTGCACCGGTTCCAACACTGGCGGTTTTCCTTTGCACAAGTCTTGAAAACCCCCCCGAGATACAATTGAATATTCCGATCCGGAATCTACTTCCATGCAGCATTTAGTATTGTTAATAAGCACTCTTGCTGTAGTTCTGAGAGTTTTGCTGTCACTATGGAGCTTGTATATTAAGTCCAATGCCCCATCAGTATCCAATTCCTCTTTCACTGCCATGCACTGGGTTGATGATGTCTGAGTGTCCTGTTGTCGGGCCTTACATACCCTTTGGATGTGACCTGTCTTTCGGCAAAAATGGCATTTTGCTCGGCGAAAAGGGCATTCTGTACGAACATGTGTACCACCACAGCCGCAACATGGCACAGTCGGCGTTATATGTTTTTGTAACTCCGTTTTGTATTTGGTAGGAAACTGCTAGCGGTGTTGTATTAGATCCACTGATGATGACAATCCAGAAGCATGCATCTCCCGCACCTGGGTCCCCGCTGCCTCGGCTGCTAAACTCCTCTGCACTGCGGCATCTAGGGTTAATGTTTCTTCGGTGAGCAGTCGGCGCTGTACACTTTCATCTCTCAGTCCACAAACAAACTGATCACGGAGGCGCTCGACGAGTGTCGTGCCAAAATCACATCCTTCCGCAAGACGTCTCAGTCCCACGAGAAAAACACTAATAGTCTCTCCCTCTTTTTGTTCACGACGGCAAAACTGGTAGCGCTGATAGATTATAGAGGGCCTTGGATTGAAGTATTGTTTTAACACAGCGGTGAGCTCGTCATATGACCTTTCTAATGGCTGAGCTGGGGCTATCAAAGACCGCAATATCGATAGCGTTTGTAGTCCGCAGGCTGCCAACAAAGTAGCTCATTTCTTGTCTTCACTAGTAATATCATTCGCCAGACAATAAAATTCGACTTGCGATGCATACGTATTTTATAGTTGTGGGGACTCGACGTCGAATGCAGATAACTTCCCGACAGATGCCATCCTTGAGCATTAACGCCTTGTTGAACGTCTTCACGAAGAAAAAGTATTTCTGTAGTTTCTTGCCGTAATCCCAAGGTAAAGAAAATAATGCAGCTAGCGGGATCCCATCCTCATCGCCAAAGTGTTGTGTATCATGAATACAAATAAACACAAACAACACTTTACTAGTTAATCATTTATTACTATTATTATACATAATGCTTATAATACTAGGGAAGCATAATGACCGTGCTAACATGGCTTCCCTCTGTAGTCTCGCAGGTATGATAATATTCATTCTGCAGTAACTGTGATGTCACCACGAATGCACTACAGTAAGTCCCTTTTCTTGGTTTTTGCACAGACATTTTGGTTAATTAGTCATAAATTGTCATTAGTAATACAATTAGATAAATTAATAATAAAATTTGATAAATTAGGAATACAATTTGATTAAATTAGTAATAAAATTTGATAAAAGTAGTAAATAAAATCAGCAATAGTTCAATAATCAAAATATAAAATAAGCAATCAAAAAATATTCAATTCTTACAATGGCGGATCAGACACTGTAAAAAAAAAAAAACGTGTCTCACTTGGTAAACACAAGCAGGTAAAATCTCGAAGTTGATCACGAAAACATCTTGACCGCTTCTATCGATTAGTCATGCCAATGTTTCAGTTGCCATGGCATTGTTTTGGTTCTTCGACGATCGTAGCTACCGGCTGCTTGTGTAGTACGTCATAGCTTAGTTAATACTCAAATACCTTATGTTGTTGTGATGGCTTATTTCCAACAGACTGTGGGTGGGACCATGTTTTATTACTTGGTTCTAGATTATTGTACTCCAAAAGTTGATCTAAATTGGTATTTTGGCCCAGAACATTTTCGTTATGGTGATCGGAGGCTGCTTCCGGTACAGCGCCACCGGCACTATTAGAAATTTTAGAGTTGCTTGTAATGATTTTCTGAACTCGGTTTTCTGTTTGTGGTAAATTATTTTTGGTGATTATATTTTGTTTTTGATTGTTTTTATTTATATTGTCATGGGCTGGAATAAATTTAACGTTTTCAAGGTAGCCGGAGTTTATTTCTGATTTTTTAATATTTACGGATAAATCGGTAATAGCGGTAGATTTATTTGAATTTTCTATCGCTTCAATTGTTTGTTCATAATCCATTGAGGTTTCTTCTTGCTTTTTTGAACTATTACTTGTAGTTTTGGGATTGACTAAACCAGTTTTATCATTACCAAATGATTTATGGTGCATATATTTGTTTTCCACTTCATCTAGACGAAGGCTTGTAGAAAGCTTAGCCAGGGATTTATTAACGTTACTGTCACTATGTGATCTAGTAATCGGACATCTATTGAAACTTTCATTTCCTAATAATTTGGAAGCGCTACTCATTTTGTAAATTTTGGAGGTTAAATACAAAAAATAGTAGCTTACCTTAACTGCTCCCCAGCTCAGAATAAAATCAAATCTTTGTAATAATATGAATTTTGGTATTTTTTTAAACTTTAAAAGTTTTGCATTTGCTAAATACCACAATTTATTTGTTTATTTTATTATTTATTTTTATGAAAATTCTAAAATCTTATTTTTTCCATAGAAATTATGATTATTTTCATTAAACTTAATATGACAAACATTAGTCTTTCTGCACAATATTTTTTTTAAAATAATTTAAATTAATCCCGCATTTAAAACATTAATCTCGCAGTGATATTTCGCTGGTCCAAAAATTAGTCTTTGGTGAAAGTTAATCATATACGAATACAATGGCTGAACTTACTTTAGATCAAATTGATGACTGGTTTAACATTAACAAAAAAATTGAAAAAATAGTTATAAGGTCGAGTGCAACTCGTGGCCGAGGTATTTTACCTCAAGGAGCAGATGAAAAAATATTTAATCAAAAAGCTGTACTAGACATACCTTCTTATAAAAATTAAGATTTTTTTTTGTTGTTTTCTATGATACTTAAAATGATAGCTATTCCGCTAAAAAAAAGAGGCAAGAAGATATGTATGTATATTTATTGTAAGCTTTACTGATTTTTATTAGTATGGACTACAAGAGTCAAAAAAATTCTTTTACTGTGAATTTCATTTGGATAATTTTAATAAAATGCTTTCATTGACTTTATCCAAGCTCTGGAGATTAACTCATGATTAGTAAGGGGAGTTGCAGGCGAAACCCATTCATTTCTATATCATATTATAAAATGTTTTCGCCTTCTCTATAGAATTTAAGCAATTATAGTAGGATAATTATTTTTATTTGGTGAATGGAATTACCAGTGGTAACAAAGTGGAGGAAAATAGAATAAGTATATATTTCTCTGAATATGTCATTTTGCTCTCCATATTTACAAATTGTGTTAACTGTTATTGAAGTGGATGATGCCAAAGTTGTAAGTGGAGTGAGTTTGACAGTTGTAAATAAAAATGTAACAATTTACTCTTCATATAATAGATATATATATATGAGAGATAGTGACCTGGGCCAACTGATGACTGCTAGTTCAACATGAAATGCACCTTGGGGGGCATTTGTCTTTTATTGTATTTTTATTTATATAAATTTAAAAAGAAAGTGGAAGTATGGAGACTGTTTAATATATCTATAAAGAATTAATAGTAATATAAAAGTTAATAAAATTTCTTTCCACTTCTTCTTTGCATTGATAAATTATATACCATATACTCCTTAATTAACCCTTTACACTGCAATTTTAACAAATGATTTATTTCCTCTTGCTTACAGTTTTAACTGCTCTGTAGTCGTCATCAGAGCTGCAACATTTAAACATATACAATTAATACTTTTCTATACATATTCATCATCAACCATTATCAATCCACTGCAGGATGGTCTCTCTAAGTTCAATCCATCTCCGATTTCTATCATCTTTTCTCCACATTGCTCCTGCACACTTTTATTTCATCCATCCATCTCACATATAGTCTCTTTCTGGGTCTTTTACAATCTCTTGGAATCCAGTTTAAGATTTCAATTGTCCGTCTATTATCATCTCTTCTAGCAATATGTCCAGCCCAACTCCACTTCAGTCTTTTAATTTTTTTAATGAGGTCAGTAACACCTGTTAGTTCTCTTAGCCATATATTGCGTTTTCGATCTCTTCTTGTTACTCCCAACATTCATCTCTCTATACTTCTTTGAGTGGTCTGAACTGGTAAAACACATTTATTAAAAACCTTCCTTTTCAAACACATGGGCATATTTCCTTTTGGTATCAAGTTATTTCTACCAAAAACACTCCAAGTTTAATTCTATGATTAATTTCATCCATTATGTTTCCATCTGTATTAATAATCTGACAAAAGTTATTTGTAACTGTTAACTTCTAACTCATCATAATCAATATTTCTTTTCATATTTTGAGAAAATCCATTAAACATTACTTTAGTCTTTTTAACATTTATCTTTAGTCCTACTTTCATCTGATAACTCTTGCAACAGTTCCTGCAACTCTAAAGCATTATTTGCAAAACAACTACATCATCTGCAAAATCTAAATGACTTAAATAATCTCCATTTACTTTCACTTATTTAGCTTTCCATTTTAATTCATAAAATACTTCTTGCAGCATCACTGTAAAAAGTTTTGGAGATATGGAGTCACCCTGTCATATATCCTTCTCAATTTTGACTTTCCTAGTATCATGTAATCTAATTGTTGCTGTTGCATTTTTATAAATATTCTTTAAACTATGACAATATCCTGGATCTATACCTTGATGATCCAATGCCGTAATCACTGAAGAAATGTTTATAGAATCAAATGCCTTTTCATAATCTACAATTCCAATGCATAATGGCTACTCATATTCATTTGCCCTTTCTACAACTTCTCTCAATACCTGGATATGATCAACTGTACTAAAACCACTTTTAAAACCAGCTTGTTCTCTTGGTTGGTGGGAATCCAATGTTTTCAGTAGACAAGTTGTAATTATCTTGGTAAAAATTTTGTATAAAACTGATAAAAGGCTGATAGATTTGTAATTTCTAATATCTTCTTCATCACTTCTTTTAAATATTAATATAAATACTGCATTCTTCTAATCATCTGGTACACCTTTATCATTTAGATATTTGGTATATAATTTTACTAAAAAAATTTCTATTTCTTCACCTGCTTCTTTTAATATATCAATTATAATTCCATCATTACCTGGAGACTTTTCCTTTCTTCATAAATTTAATTGCATGTCTCACTGCTTTATTTAAAATTCTGGGCAATTCGGAAGATATAATAGATATAGGATGTACTTGTTCTTTATTACTATATAATTCTTGATAGAAGTCTTCTACCCATTTCATGATGTCCTCTCATTTTTTAGTAATAATTCTATCTTTTTTCTTATTGCAGATATAAATTTCCTACTGTAAAGGATAGCTTACCATGCACACATTCCTAAAAAGATCAAACATATTTATTGAACCCAATTCATTTGGAATTTATAGTAATAGTGGGAAGATTATTATTTGTTATTATTGCCTATATACATATAATACACAATAAATTATTATATTATAAAATAAAATACATCAATATTTTAGGAAGTATTATTGTATATATATATAAAAACTATTTGATTAAATAAACTGTAATGTATATATATTTAATTTAAAATTGAATATTAATTAATATATATATAATGTGGGATGATTTGAAGTTAATTAGGTGGGTACATATGTGTGAAAATAAAACTGATTTTATTATTATTTTTTATTTATAATAAATCTAACTGTATTTAAACAATAGGCAGTTAAAGGTATTGGCGTTCCTGGAAATCTACGCAAGTGAAAATGTATAAGAACAAAAGACAGTTTACAAATCTTTCTTCTTATTGTTATAACAACTGTAACAAAAGTCAGCAATTAAAACCAAAAATTTAGAACGCTAAAATGGAATTTTACTTTTTCTTTTAGTGAAATTATAAACATTTTAAAAAATTGAATACTATAACTAAAAGTTTATCAAATTCAAGGGACAGAAAGTGAAAAGAAGTAAGAATAACTAACTAATTCTTAAATAATTAAATCATGTTTAAATTGTTGGAGTAAATTTGATTTTTTTAAAATCTTTTCAAAAACAGTAACGAGAATTAAATTTACTAAGAATTGGAGAAGAAAGAAAAATGAAATAATTTTCTTAATATATATATAAGCGCTTTAATATAATTCAATAAAAATATATGATTATAAATAATTATTATTAAAATGTACTTTAATATGAAAATGGGCTAGTGTCATGGTATTTTCCTGCCAGCTGCATTATATCTCTATATATATATTTCTACTTTATTGTAAACACACAAGAAGATGCCTTCAGTCCAAAGTAAACAAGGATTGGAATACATTATGGTGAATCAAATGAGGATCAAGATCTTTACCAGTAAACACAACTACAGGAGACGCCATTGTTCCTAGTTATCCTTGCTAAGAAGAATGATTTAATAAGTGAAACTGCTTTGAAGAACAACTTGCCTAAATATCAGCTACTACTACTTTTATTATGATGATTATTATAAACTTTGTTCCAATTACAATTTTTAATCAAAGAATCAATATTGTAAATTTTTGTTTATTTATTATTTTATTTTCTGTTGTATTTTCACACTCTGATGCTGAAGCCTCATTTTTCAGAATTAGCGAAGAGGAGAAAAGGGGGGATTATTCATTTTGATATTTTTTTATATTTTCATTATAAATAAAATTTAGGTAATACCACCTGCTTCACATCAGGTCATCCACATAAATATTGAGGTAAGATTCTTTAAATTTATATATAGGTTAAATTACAACACATACAGAATACATATTATATGTTTTATTTTGTGATTAACCGTGTACGTATATTTTCTAGTATGTTTGGACTAATCAACTGGGATCTGTCTCTATCATGCTTTGGGGAAATTTGTTAAATAAATTAACATTTGTAAATATATAATTTAGCTATCCAGCATCTCAATTATATTAAATAACAAGTTGATTTTTTTATATATATAATTATGATGGTAGAGGTTCATTTGTGACACATGTACATATGATGATTATTATATTTTTTATTTTTTATCATTATTATTGTCGTTATATTTAATATTTATTATTGTTAATAAATGTTTGAGAGTTTATATTATTCCGGTCTCTGGTTTGTTGAGTTGTCCTGACATTCCACAGTTTAAAAATAATTATACATGCACACACATCTATTTTTCTTATTATATAAAGCTTGGAAATAAAACAAATATTATAAATGCTGGTTGTAACCTATATATAGGTGCAGGAGTTGCTGTGTATATCTGTTCATACCTGATAATAGAGTTAAAAGCAATATTCTCTCTGGGCTTGAATATTAGGGAATAATGGAATTTAAAAGGGGGAAAGTGGATGAACTAACCTAAATTGCATTTAATATTATTAAATAAAGATAGAGTTAGTCAATTAAAGGGTATGCAATCATTGGTTAAGCATTTCATTGGGTCCTCATTAGCACTTTATCAGATGACTCACAGTCTGAACATAGTTGGATGCAACTTTCTTCCAGTCTAAGCCTGTTAGGTCTCTGCAGATTATTTCATTAGGGGCAATAAATTAGAGCTTATTAATTTATCCCCACACTATATTGCTGCATCTGCATAGTAGTATAGTCTGCAAGTTAGTTGACCATCCATTACATCTGGTGTTTGCAATGTTTGGGATTAGTTGTAATCCGTTCCGTCCATTATATCTGGCATCATCATCTTTTGGGGCAAGTGCGAATTGTTCATTCCATTATATCTGTCGACCAACGTGGATGCACGATGTGTAGTGGGACTACACACCACTAAAGATCGAATTAGTGACTGGTGTGACTAGTGTGATAGGTATTAGGGGGGGTGTATGAGGAGAATCTTTTATAACCATTATATCTAATGATGAAAATTGTTCGTTTCATTATATCTGGCACCAGCAACGTTTAGGGCTCGATAGATAGGTCTATCATTACATATAGACTTTGTATAAGTTGGTCACACATTGTGATTGAACCAGCTGATTGTTGATATATCCAAGTGCTAATCGTCTCGTTCCGTTATACTACCAATACCAAAATATTGTTTTACACTCTTAAGACGCACCATTTTACAAAATTTTGCAAGTGAATTTTTCTTTTAAGTTAAAAGAAGTGACCTATTTTTATTTGTTATTGATATATCATAGATAGCTAGACAGATTTATTATCATGTGTTTGCTTATTTAATTATGATAATTCCTGAACTCCTAGACTGTCACGGATTGGTGTATTTGCAAATTCTGAATATGCTGGTAAATTGTTATTATTTAAATATGTTTTTCTTTTTTTTTATGTAGAAGATACATTCATTTTTTTTTTTGTATTTTATTAATGAGAGGGGTTTATTTTATATATTTTTTCATTTATCTCAAAGTGAGAATTTTGGTTTTCAGAGTAGCTAGCGTATGAAAGAAATATTGTGTCAGAAATACTAAAACCTTGTTCATAATAAGAATTGCTATTTAAATTTTTAAAACAGCTGATAGTCTGTTATAAGCTAAAAGTTTATATTTTCAATTTACCATTTACTTTACCGTAATATTTACGTATTATATAATTTGGAATTATTTTTCACACTCTTATTTATGCATGTGTGTGTGTGTCTGTCTTGTGCAATTATTTTATTTAATTAGTAAATATTCAGTTTTATAACTGTTTCTCTCTATTAATTTTGGATAATGTCATATTATAAAAGAATTGAAGGAATTAATGATTTACCTGTATGTGTATTTATCTTTAAATGTATAGTATGAAATGTATGGAGTAGCTATGAGAAAGAAAGTTATTCTTGATATGTTCTATGTTTATTGGGATGGAGGATTCTCTCCCTTAATATAATTTAAGTATTTGCCATGAGTGAAGTATATTCTTAGATTGTGTATGTATGTATTATAAAATGATATTTTATGAAGTTAAGTGACATATTTCCCCATTGTTCTGGTGGTGAGACAAGTTCCACACCAATAGTGTATTTCGGAGCTAGGTAATTATCGTTTGATTTATTAGCCAAAAGAGATTAGTTATTCCTCATATGCTAAAATTTTCCTTGAATGTTTATTTTTTTTGTTATCATAAAAACATAGCTATATGTAATTTAGTTTGTGGTTAGATAAATAGTCAGATTAAATTCTTTATTGAATATTAAAGTAAATATAGTGTTATATTTGTTGGTTGGTCTATGCCATTATCCGTAATAAAATACTTATTTAATAATTTATAAGTAAATTGACAATATGTAAAAATATTGATTTTGTCTTAATTATAGCATAAGGTGTGATACACACGTAATGCAAATAATATCACTGATATGAAAGTATTGAAACAGTAAGGTCTGCTTTGCAGATATTCGTTTCACCTGTTCTCACCTGCTTCCTACCCTCATACCTTAGTTTGAACCCCAATCTATCGTAGTGTGCCTGCAATACACTTATATACCGAAAATCCCACCTAATTTTAAACCACGAGTACAATGCTTGTATTATATATATATATATAAGTCATTCCCAAATAAATAAAAGATTATAGATTATGTATATGTTCACATAATTTTGATTTATTAAAAAGTAGGTTATATAAGTCGTAATTGCGCACACACTATGATATGTATTTTAAAACATATCAAAATTATAAATTGTTAAAGTTATTTTGTTTGAATCTATTTACAAATATATTGCCGTCGTAATATATTTTGATTTAAAATAAAATTCATTTAGTAAATTTTCGTTTAGTAAATAGATTCAAATATTGCAATTTAAAAAGTAAAATCATTTTCTTTAATTTAATCAAAGTTATTCCAAATATTCCTGTTAAAATAAATGAGGGACAATAGTTTAATTAGTAAATGTGTATAAGTTTATCTAAAAACAGCAGATGTCCACTTAAGGTTTTCTTTAATTAATAAAAGTAATTTTTAATTAAATCTAGTTTGTAATTCGAATGTCGACAGGGAAAGTAACAAAAGAAATTTAATTAATGTTGAATTCCTTTAGACATTCGGATGAATACAGCTGATAACTCCGATATATTTTTGTAATGCTCCAGGGCAGTTCTATTGTTAAATTCTACTATAAAAAGGAGGTTTTTCTTTTGTTCTGGATTTTAGAGTTTGTATTCTAATGTTTCTAAGAGAAATCATTCTGAGTTCTATTCTAATAATTTGTAAATCTTGACATGACAGAGTAGAGAGCAAGAAGGCTATTTCTCTCTGAGATGGTCATATGCTGCCGTATACCATTGGAAGATATCACATAGGGTACCCCGGAACTGCTGCTGCTGCAAAAATATGAACATTTCCAGATTTTGCTGTTAAATAATATAAAAACCTGCCGTTCATCAATCTACCTAAAACGCTTCTCCAGAGGTAACCCTAAATTAACCCAAGAGCTCTTGTGATAACTAACATGCTATAGCTATTTAAAATTGTTTTCTTATATCTCACATAACTTCATTATGTATTTCTTTAACGTGTTTAAATATACTCAACATTTTGCTCTCTATCCTTGGGTTAATATTTTCTATTCATTAAGCTTTCTGTTATTTTATTATGATAATGTGTCAGAATCGTCTTTGACCGAGTGAACCATTCTTTTTGTTGAAACTAAGACGCCGCTATAAAGGCATATTTTCAATTTCTAAATAATTTCCAATTTTTATTATCTTGCAAATCACTCGTTCGAGGGCGATTCTTTTCTTTAATATATAATATAATCACATAGTTTAAAATCTACATGTTATTGATTTTAATCTAATATGAGAGTATGTGCAAGGTCAATGATTAAATGTGTCCCGTAATGCATGATTGCGTATATAAATCTATACTTACTTTTCAAACCCGCAAGCATGCATTTTCCTATTTTAATTACCGTGTTCTACTTTAATTATAAGGTTCATCATTGACGTCGAGAATGTGCGGACCCTTTTTAAATGAATTTCGGGGAATTTGATTGGGCATTTCTCTTAATCCGAGTAAAACCCATTCAGTATGTTTTATATACACTAGTCTCGTATTGCTGGTAAATGAATTGGTTGTTGAGACCGCTTTGTTTTATTTTTCCAAGGATTCTTTACACGGCAAAGTCCATTCTTTTCGCTTATTGCAAGTTTCCAGGCAGAGGGTGTCCCAAAGGACACCCCTGGGAATTAAACGCAATCATCACACAGTCGCTATGTTTCGGCTGTTCATAAAATACTTTTCTACAGGTTAGCGGTGAGATGCCCTCCGTAATTATTCCGGATCTTCAATATTGTTTTATTTTATATTTATTTTACAAAGCATCCGTGACTTAAACATGTCACACCTTCCAACTTTAATAAATTCATTATCAGCAATACTGACCTCCCAATGTAACTTTATTATTATTATTCTCAAATAAATGCTTTGATCACATTCCCACTTTGTTGCTTAGTAAGCTTTAGTCCGTGCTATTCTCGAAATCAATAAATATTTTAGAACAACTTAATTTTCCAAATATTTTCTTAAACTTGTATAATTGCTCAAAGCACCTCGCACATGTTCCTATCCCATCAAGCACATTATCGTAATGCTATTAGCCCAAGGAATAGAATACATCACTTTGTTTTAAAACCTTTTTGTCATTTATTGAAATATAATGCCCACAATTATCTAATACGCGTCCCTGTCTCATATATGCAGACAGTGGCATTATATATATATAATTTATTTAAATAAATTTTGTGAAATTATTTAAAAACTAAATTTGATCTCTTATTTTATTTGATTCCTATCACTGTCTCGGTCTATATACATATATTTCCTGCATTTCTTTTGTAAATCCATAGACGTTAATTAGCCACTCAAACTTCTTTTAGTATAGAGTCTTTTGTTTCTCCCTGACCACCAGGCACCGGTCAAAGGTTATACTAGTAGTGGCATCAGATGCATTGTCACGTAGATGGTGCTGTGAAATTTGGACTTTAGATTCAAACTTAGTATATCTAGAAGGCAACCCCTCCTAGAATGTTCAGTTTTGTGTCTGGGGTTTGAATTTTGCAGTGTGTTAGCGAGATAGATGATTCTGACTGTTACATAGTAAATTTTTTTTTTCCGGGTCCATGGCTTGCCCAAACATGGAGCCTTGAAAATTTAAACACCCACATCCCTGTAGCTTAATTTTAGTATTTTATTCGTATTTAATCACTCAAATCCTTTATATTTTTGATATATAAAATATCTTTTCAAACTCTATACTATCTATATTGTTTATTTGCGTGTATATTTCATATATTTTGTTTGACTCGGGCATTCAATTACTTATACTGTATAATCAGAATTTGTCCAAACTTGCTACAGTGTGATACGAGCCATCTGTATTTATCTGTATTGTTGTTTCATTTAAGTCATGCTATATACGCAAGGCGTGAATTACTTAAATATTGTCCCAAGTGAATATTGTGACAATCTATGAATATTTCAAATATTGTATTTTTTATCAAAATAAAGTTTTATCAGCTCAACGCGCAATATAGCATAATAGTAATTTTCTATGGTAATGACCTAGATATTTAATAGGCTATCGTATGGAATTCAAAAATAATCATAAATCAAATGTTGTAATCAATAAAAAAAAATGCGAATGTTTTAACGAATGCCCGTAGTTAAATTGAATAATTTAAAATTAATTTTGGGAAGCTAACAGTCTATGGATATTTTTAACTGGTGACATGGCGCCCAAGAGTAATTTCATTAAATGGAGTTATTTCTAAAATAAATTTTGTCACCAGGCTAAATTCTTTTATATGTAATTTGTTTTTTTCAACGTGTGTAAATTTTTCTTAGACCAAATAATGAGACGTGAATCGGAACAATAATTATGTAAATAAAAATATATGTATGCTAATCTTAAATAAGAAGGAACGAAATAAGTATACCCGGATCTAGCGAATGTTAACATATATAAATAAAGTTGCTTGAGTTTAAAAATATATTTTAGCAAAACAATTTGACAGGTAGAATTTAAGAATTTTTTTATGTACGGACAGTAAAATATATATGTTGGCAGCAGATTAAACAAGAAATTTTAGCAGTAGTAAAAGGGCAGTAGTTGGGGTTTTAGTGATAAATGTAAAAGCAGCAATTAGGCCAACAGAACCGAGAGGGAGATAGCCTATTAGCCATTAATAAAATTTGAAGTCAAATGTAATAATCGCAGAGAATCAAACAAGGAAATATAATAATAGTAATTTTTTACTGTATGAGTTTTAGTAAGTTCAACCGTAAAACAGCTTAAAAGTTTTCTTTATAAGTGCTATATATTGTGTTTTAAAAGTACACATATTCATTAAAAAAATTTTTTTAGGATATATTAAATAGTTAGCAATAAAATAAAATAAAAGTCATCATCATTATCGATCACGGTAATCATCCAAGGCCATGGAAAATACGGATACTAATGAGGTCCATTTCCGGACTATTATAGAATTGTTTAAGCAAGGTGAAGAAAGAGCGAAAAGATGGGCAGAAGAAAGCCGAAGGAGAGGTGAGGAACTTAGAGCACTGTACAGACTCCTTCCTGGGTGGCAAGAGATGGCAGATAAACTCCTGAACCAGAAAGTTGAGACAAATGATTCCGCAAAGAAGACTGATACACCAGACCTGGGACCTCGAACTCAGCCAACCAAGCTCAACACTAGAATATTCCATGAAGTAAAAAATGTCCCAAACTTTCTTTGGAAAGAGTTCTTCCATTAAATGATGTCCGGGACACAGGACATCAAACCCAGCTAACCAAGCTTCGTCACATAAAAATTTTTCACGAAATCAAAAAATGTCCACAACTGTATTTAGATGAGATATTTCCAGCCAAGAATGTATGGGACTTATGGATTCAAACCCAGCTAACCAAGCTTCCTCACATAAAAATTTTTCACGAAGTCAAAAAATGTCCCAAACTATATTTAGACAGGATATTCCCAGCAAATGATATACGAAACCTAGGGATTCAAACCAGCTAACCATGCTTACCACCAACATCAAAGTACTTAAGGAAAACCAGGAAAATATCCCACCCGATATAGCAAGAATACGAATAAAGGAAATAGTGAAAACAACGATGGCACTGGATTTCAGCCCATGGGCCAAGGAGCCACCCAATAAGTCAAATAAATGCGACAGCCTAAAGCTACAGTCATTAACAACCACTCTGGATTTCAGTCCCTGGGCTAAAGAACCGCCAGACAAGGTAAAGAGGCCTGATAATCGGAGACTGCACTTATTAAAATATAAAGGCAGGTATTACCCACCAGACCTAGGATTATAGTAGTTTTTTAAACAACAACAACAACAAAAAAAACACAAAGAAAAATGGACACGTCGCAGTATAAAGGAGATAGGATATAAACAGTGTTAAACTATTAGATTTTAAATAAAATTTTGTTGAATGGGGGGGGAGATAATAGAAAATGTTCGCTAGATGGTAGATTTATTAATATGATCCGGGTATATAATTCAGTTTCGTTTCTTCATTATATTTATATCCTGTACATTATTGGTTATCTTGTAAATTTTGTTTATGCAGGCTTCATAGGTGGACACCTGTTGTAAGATCTTTTTTTTAACAATTTTTTTTGTTCCATCACTAAGGGAATGTGAAACAGTAAGGTTTGCTTTGCAGATCTTCGTTTCACCTGTTCTCACCTACTTCCTACCCTCATACCTTAGTTTGAACCCCAATCTATCGTAGTGTGCCTGCAATATGCTTATATACCAAAAATCCCGCCTAATTTTAAACCACGAGTACAATGCTCGTATTATATATATATGTCATTCCCAAATAAATAAAAGATTATAGATTATGTATATGTTCACATAATTTTGATTTATTAAAAAGTAGGTTATATAAGTCGTAATTGCGCACACACTATGATATGTATTTTAAAACATATCAAAATTATAAATTGTTAAAGTTATTTTGTTTGAATCTATTTACAAATATATTACTGTCGTAATATATTTTAATTTAAAATAAAATTCATTTAGTAAATATTCGTTTAGTAAATAGATTCAAATATTGCAATTTAAAAAGTAAAATCATTTTCTTTAATTTAATCAAAGTTATTCCAAATATTCCTGTTAAAATAAATGAGGGACAATAGTTTAATTAGTAAATGTGTATAAGTTTATCTAAAAACAGCAGATGTCCACTTAAGGTTTTCTTTAATTAATCAAAGTAATTTTTAATTAAATCTAGTTTGTAATTCGAATGTCGACAGGGAAAGTAACAAAAGAAATTAATTAATGTTGAATTCCTTTAGATATTTGGATGATTACAGCTGATAAGTCCGATATATTTTTGTAATGCTCCAGGGCAGTTCTATTGTTAAATTCTACTATAAAAAGGAGGTTTTTCTTTTGTTCTGGATTTTAGAGTTTGTATTCTAATGTTTCTAAGAGAAATCATTCTGAGTTCTATTCTAATAATTTGTAAATCTTGACATGACAGAGTAGAGTGCAAGAAGGCTATTTCTCTCCGAGATGGTCATATGCTGCCGTATACCATCGGAAGTTATCACATAGGGAACCCCGGGACTGCTGCTGCTGCAAAAATATGAACATTTCCAGATTTTGCTGTTAAATTATATAAAAACCTGCCGACCATCAATCTACCTAAAATGCTTCTCCAGAGGTAACCCTAAATTAACCCAAGAGCTCTTGTGATAACTAACATGCTATAGCTATTTAAAAATGTTTTTCTTATATTTCACATAACTTCATTATGTATTTCTTTAATGTGTTTAAATATACTCAACATTTTGCTCTCTATCCTTGGGTTAATATTTTCTATTTATTAAGCTTTCTGTTATTTTATTATGATAATGTGTCAGAATCGTCTTTGACCGAGTGAACCATTCCTTTTGTTGAAACTAAGACGCCGCTATAAAGGCATATTTTTAATTTCTAAAAGGCATATTTTTAATTTCTAAATAATTTCCAATTTTTATTATCTTGCAAATCACTCGTTCGAGGGCGATTCTTTTCTTTAATATATAATATAATCACATAGTTTAAAATCTACATGTTATTGATTTTAATCTGAGAGTATGTGCGAGGTCAATGATTAAATGTGTCCCGTAATGCATGATTGCGTATATAAATCTATACTTCCTTTTCAAACCCGCAAGCATGCATTTTCCTAGTTTAATTACCGTGTTCTACTTTAATTATAAAGTTCATCATTGACGTCAAGAATGTGCGGACCCTTTTTAAATGAATTTCGGGGAATTTGATTGGGCATTTCTCTTAATCTGAGTAAAACCCATTCAGTATGTTTTATATACACTAGTCTCATATTGCTGGTAAATGAATTGGTTGTTGAGACCACTTTGTTTTATTTTTCCAAGGATTCTTTACACGGCAAAGTCCGTTATTTTTCGCTTATTGCAAGTTTCCAGGCAGAGGGTGTCCCAAATGATACCCCTGGGAATTAAACGCAATCGTCACACAGTCGCTAAGTTTTGGCTGTTCATAAAATACTTTCCTACGGGTTAGCGGCGAGATGCCCTCCGTAATTATTCCGGATCTTCAATATTGTTTTATTTTATATTTATTTTACAAAGCATCCGTGACTTAAACGTGTCACACCCTCCAACTTTAATAAATTCATTATCAGCAATACTGACCTCCCAATGCAACTCTATTAATATTATTATCAAATAAATGCTTTGATCACATTCCCACTTTGTTGCTTAGTAAGCTTTAGTCCGTGCTATTCTCGAAATCAATAAATATTTTAGAACACTTAATTTTCCAAATATTTTCTTAAACTTGTATAATTGCTCAAAGCACCTCGCACATGTTCCTATCTCGTCAAGCACATTATCGTAATGCTATTAGCCCGAGGAATAGAATATATCACTTTGTTTTAAAACCTTTTTGTCATTTATTGAAATATAATGCCCACAATTATCTAATATGCGTCCCTGTCTCATATAAGCAGACAGTGACGATTCTGACTGTTACAGTATAATACTGTTAAATTTATATACCGGGAAGTAAATATTTTAAATTATATCATTTTAATTTACCGCAAACTTAAATCATCAAATCATCAGAATTATTATTATTTTTGAATGCGTGAAAAGTGTAGATATTTAAACGGATTATTTAATTGAACTATTTAAGCTATTTTCTTGGCAGCCAAGTTTATTGATTTGTTTTATCTTAATAATTAGTGTGACCTCTCAAACTTGTATATTTGTGCCCATAATATGATATTTAATTTACCCAGTGTTGTTTGCTAATAATAAAGAATTGTTAGGGTTAATTAACAGCCCAAATGTATTCGAAGTCAGAATATGAGAGCAGTATTTATTTATTAATTTATATCTTGTAAGTGTCTAGTCAATAAATAATAAGTAATAAAATATGTAACAAAAGAGATATTAAACTCATATTAGTAATGTATGTGTAAATCTAAGAATTAGGACAATAGTCCAATGTGGGCTAATTATGTCTATTCCAATTGCAAATGTAAATAAATGCTTTATTTATTATTTAAAACTTTATCTCCAGTTGTTCTTATATGCATTCATATTCTAGTTTCCACTTTCTACACATCTATTGCAACATAAGTACACTACTTTGTAAATTTAATAATAAATATACTGAAGTCTAATAATATTGTTCTCTTGATCCAAACCTTATATGAAATATTTTACCATTTAGTAAACTTATAAAAAGATCACATACTTAGTTATTATTTAGACAATGATGTGAGGTTAAAAGGTATCCTATTACCCTATTCCTTCATTATCTAATTTCTAGTCCAGTGAAACATCATCCAATTGATTTCATTATTATTATTATTACAATAGTTATAAGTTATTGTGTGATAAAATCTCTTAACCAAACCATATTCAAGATTCCCTGAGACCTGATTTCCTAATTCAAAATTAATATCAATTTAGCTATTTAGACTAAGGTGTACTAGGTAGTGGAGTTATTCAATATCTTGTTTTATGTTAAAGTTGTATTGTAGTTAATCTATGAGTGTGTTTAGATGATGGAAGAAATCAAATCAGATTATAGTTTATTAGCTTGAATAAATAAAACTTTATTAATTTTTATCATTTGGTTAATTAAAAAATGAAACATGTATCTTATTTTTAATCATCAATAATATTTCTTCATTCATTTATTTGTGTTCTGTATATTTTAAAACTTTCATTAACCCTCCACTGAGCTAGGTTATAAGTAAGGCAAAATAGAAGAATCTCAGTATTAATTCCAAGCAATATATAATTGTTAACTTATTCTATTCATTAATAAAATTGGCGCCCTGGGCATTTGCTCATATAATGTGTAGGAGGGGTGTTGAGTTTGGAGCTTACAATATATATGTATAGAAAAGTATTAATTGTATATGTTTAAGTGTTGTAGCTCTGATGGTGACTGCAGGACACTTGAAACTGTAAGCAAGAGGAAGTAAATCATATGTTAAAATTTCATTGGCACTCCTCAGAGAGGTGTCAGGGGTTTGGGGAGGGGTTCCTGACAGAGATATTTTAAGTGCTGGCTCTGGCTAAGCATTTATCATAAAGCTTGTAGACGAATGGGCAATCCTCACTATCTATGACTTTTATTTTGACTATTTATAGTCTCTGCCAAAAAGTCTTATGCAATTTTATATTGCTATGACTACTACTATATGGCATGGCTGAAGATCTATCAGCCCCATATAGCTATTTGAGTTGGATAGCTGGGTTTGAAGACATGTACATATCTGAAAATTTCAGATTTTCCACTCAATAGATAACATTTAGCTAAGTGCTTAGCTTTGGGTTGGTATTTTTAGATCTAGTGTCTGAACCTACCCTGACACCTCTCTGAGGAGTGCCAAAGCATGAAACCATGGTCAGGGGTTTGGGGAAGGGTTCCTGACAGAGATATTTTAAGTGCTGGCTCTGGCTAAGCATTTATCATAAAGCTTGTAGAGGAATGGGCAATCCTCACTGTTTATAACTTACAAGCTTAAGAGATAGGGTCATGTGATCTATGAATTGATCTATGACTTTTATTTTGATTATTTATATTGTTTTTGTTTTTTAATATTACTACCACAACACTAATTTTGTCAATAAAATGGTAGTCATATTTTCATACAGATTTTGAGTATGAGTTCTAATTAAAATATTATAACTTTATTGGGTACTTGAGTATTAAAGCTGCAATGTAGGGGAGATAGACCTTTTCACACCCACAGTAACTGTGTAATGTCGCAATGATGTCAAATTGAAAGAAAATAATTCATGCAAGTATACATGAAAACATGTTGTTTTTTTATCACATGATTTTTTTTTTTTTAATACTTTGACATTTTCAGTTATTTTTCGTATTTTTCATTGCGTATTCAAAAATGATGAATAGTTGGAAATTATGAAGTAATGAAATGGATGCA
Source organism: Epiperipatus broadwayi (assembly GCA_028023455.1). Taxonomy (NCBI): domain Eukaryota; kingdom Metazoa; phylum Onychophora; class Udeonychophora; order Euonychophora; family Peripatidae; genus Epiperipatus; species Epiperipatus broadwayi. The sequence goes on along the minus strand of JAQFVV010012865.1, from coordinate 441,998 downwards.
GTCTCTATTTCCAACAACAAGCATCCTGCCATCAGTGACAGGCAATAGCATTGCATTGTCCAAGGTTGCAGCACTACAATCGGCATTCGCGAGAGGCGTGAATGTTTTGGCTTATGTAGGAAACAGATAAATGTTTTATTATGAAAATTGAAGACAGAACAAAACCAATGAGGAACACAAGACAGCATTTTTTTTTAATTTTTGTTTAATTTTTTATTAAAAAAAAATACATCTATTAGCAGTTTTATAGAAATCCTAGCATACTTTCAATCACTTTTTTTTCTGAAAATTTTTCTCAGATCTCCATTTTTTAATACTAAATATCAAAAGTTTGTTTTAATGCATAAATTCCTGTTATATATTACATGGTAAGTGTCATAGGAATATAGTTAATGTATTTTTATCCAAATTACTTAAAAATCAAAATCATCTACTGTTTGTTCGGTGTATATTTAAACTAACTATTTTTTGATTAACGGCATCATTATTGTAATATCGTTTTTTGTTTTTTTAATTGTCACTCTTAAAGTGTTAGTTTTTTAATGTCGATCATTTTTTTCAAGTCACTTTTTTGTTAATGTTGAAAGTTGTACTATTTGTGACGTTGCATTTTTTTTTTGGAAACTTGTTAATACTGAAACTTTATTTTAAGCGTCATTCTTAAAAGTTGTTTGTTAATGTTGAAAGTTGTACATATTTGTGAAAGTCGCATTTATTTTAAATGATGTTCTTAAAAGTTTTTTGTTAATGTTGTAAATTTTACTATTTTTTTACTTTTGCTTATTTTTAGTCCTTCCAATACCTTTGTAATTCTTACCAAAATATTATGTACAAGATCTGTGTATATGTTTTTGTTTTGTTTTTTGCCAAAGAAAGTTCTGTACAAGATCCATATATTCATTATTTTGGTCAGATCAAAAGATTACAAAGTTATCAGCGGATTGATACAAATGTGAACAGGCACGGTAAGTCTAATACATTATCTCTGTTGCAGCTTTAATACTCAAGTACCCTTTATTGAAATATTTTGAAATTATAAAATAGGAAGTAACTATGGAAAAATGATTAACAAGATAACTGCAAGATAATTCATGGACAATAAAACTGTTTAATAATATTAAAAAGAAATCTATTTATTACATGTTTTATCTGAAGAGTTATATTCAAGAATTTATAATTTGATACATTAGTCATTAATTACTTTAAAATTATAATTATATTAAAGGGAATTTGTAGTACTTCATATTTTTATTAAATATAAAAGAATCTTGAAGATTTATTTGAAAAGTACTATTGAGTATTACAAAATGAAGAACATATAATAGAAATTAATAGTATATTTTTAAGAATCACATTCTGATTTTGTAATCCAGTTTTGAAATTTATTTTATATAACAAATTTAGAAGTATTATATTATTTCAAAGTACAAGTTACTGACAAAATATATTATAATGTTTGTAATGCTGAAGGATTTAATTACAATGGGTGAATGCTAAATAACTAAGAAATGTAGTTGAGTTAAATTCAGTGTATAATAATTGGATAATAAAGCTTTTAATTATAATAAAATGAATATTCTATAGTGATTGTTATTAGTATAAGTTTAAAAATAAATCTTAGGAAAGTAAATTAAGTTATTTAAGTGAAGGTAATGAGTAGATAGTGATCATTAATTTTCATGTCTTATTATTATAGTTAGATTAATTTTAAATAAGTTAATCAATGTTTGTAATAGTAAGTGTGATTTTATTTAAATGGTTGGATGGTTGGATCCCAATAAAATCCCTTTTGTGATTCAATTATTTAATTATCAATATAATTGTTATATTATATTTTAGAACAAAATAATTATGATCCCTGAGATATCCATAGGATAGCATTAATTTTTTTAATTTAATGTAGTTTTTGTTTTAATATTATTTTGAGCTTCTTAAATTATAGAAGAATAAGTCATTATTTAAATGAAATATGTTAGTCATTGCTTGTTGTATGGATTTTCCTAATGATTACAAAAGGATAGTAGCAGGAGAATTTTTCAATAGCAATGCTATTGTGGAGTGTATTTTATATACTTCTCAGTGTTAAAACCTTTATGTTGTAATCTTCCCTAAAATCTATCCTATGTTTTGATATATTGTAAGTTTCAAACCCCAGGGAGTCTTATACTTTATTGTTGTTATACTTCTTTATTATTGAGCTACTATCGTAGATAATAAATAATGTATTGTATATGTTGAACAACCGAAAGGGAAGGTTACAATATATATGTTTGCTTTGTAACTTTTTTTAGGGATGTTTATTTAGTTTATTGCCGTAATCCAAACAAAAAATGTTCATTTTAAGCTTTTTATTTGTTGTCACATAGCTGGCATTTAGTTTGGCCTTTACAATTATTTTAAAAAACTCCACCTTTACAATTAATCTAATTTTTTCTCCTCAGTTTTCAAACACAAATGAGAAATTTAAATGACAAATAATAAAAGTTCGAAACAAATATGCCTATTACAAATAAGTACTATATACTTTTACAATAAATAACTTTAAAATGAGAAAGAAATTCACTTTATTGATAGGTTAACCCATTACCGTTTTATTAGCTCCTTGTAGTGGCTAAAAACAAAATCAAATGTAGAATGATTATATTAGTATTGGATGATTGTCTATCCAAGTTTAATTCAGGTTTTTCTATCTCTAACTTCTTCACATGACTCCAGTTCTCATTTTTACTTCATCCATCCATCTTGTATGGGTTCGTTCTAAGTCTGTTAAATCTCTTGAAATCCAGTTTAAGATTTTAACTGTCCATCTATTATCATCTTTTCTAGCAATATGTCCAACTCAACTCCACTTTAGTCTCTTAAGTTCTTCAATGATGTCAGTAATACCTGTTCTCTAATTCCTATATTACATTTTCAATACCTTCTTGCTATTCCGAACATATATCTTTTCATACTTTATTAAGGTGGTCTCAAATCTGCATTGTTCTTTTGTTAAGTGTCTAAATCTCAAATATATTCGTAAGAACTTGTAAAACATGTTAAAATTTTATTTTTTCAAACACATAGGTTATTTTCTTTTAATATTATTTTTACCAAAAACATTCCATTCACGTTTAATTTTATGTTTAATTTCATCCATTATGTTTTCATTTGTATTAATAATCTGACCAAGGTATCAATCTATTTTCTTCTGAGAAAATTCATTGAATATTACTTTAGCTTTTTAGTATTTATGTTTAGTCCTATTTTTTTTTTTTTATCTAATAACTTGCAATATTTCCTAGAGCTCCAAAGCCATTTACAAAATCTAGATGTCTTAAATAAACTCCATTTTGTTCTACTCTCTTAGTTTTCCATTTAATCCACAAAATACTTATTGCAAAACTGCTGTAAAAAGTTGCGGAGATATGGAATTATGCTGTACACACTCTTCTCAATCTTAATAAACTTAATATGATGCAATGTAATGATTGCTATTGCATTTTTATAAATATTCTTCAGAATATGGCAAAATTTTAGGTCTATAACTTGATCCATTGTGGTAATTATTGAAGAATTGCTTACAGAATCAAATGCCATTTCATAATCTAAAAATCCAAAGGATAATGGTAACTCATATTCATTGGTTCTTTATATAATCTCTCTCAATACTTGGATGTAATTCTCTGTGCTAAAACCACTTTTAAATCCAGCTTGTTCTTTTGGTTGGTTAAAACCCAAAGTTCACTGTAGATGAATTATAATATTTTTTGTAAAAAAAATTGTTTAGAACTGATGAAATGCTGATAGGTATGTAATTTCTAATGTCTTCTTCACCTTTTTTTAAATATTAATGTTAGTACTGCATTTTTCCAATTATCTAGTATAGCTATCATTTAGACATTTAGTAATTAATTTTGACAACAATTTATCTATTCTTTACCTGCTTTCGAGATATTGAATATAATTCCATCATTACCTGGAGCTTTTACCTTCATAGATTTAATTATATGGGGTATTTTATTTTCTTGTTCTTTATTTCTATATAATTTTTTTTATAAAACTCTTGTATATATTTTATAATATTATCTCTCTTTTGAGTAATAATTTCATCTTTTTTTCTTTCTGCAGAAATAAGTTTCCTTCCATATCTAGATGGTTTTTTTACAGTTTTGAGACTTATTCTCTTCTATAGCTTTTTTTATTATTGTGCCGGTCAAAACATGTTTATCCTTCTAACATGAGCTGGAACTCACAAACTGTACTTCAAACCCAGTCAAGCCCGAGATTTAGTTCAGGGACCAGCCTGGATTCGAACCCACTCTAAGCCCCAGATCTAACACCTAATGAATAACATAGTAGTGATGGCACAAGAGAATGAATTTTAATCCGGCCGACTAGCAAAGCTGAGCAAAACAATGAGACATCTATTAACTATGACTAAACTAAAATATGTATATAAGCAGGCTTTACTTTTGGAAGTGGAGAAAAGAGGGAAATTTGAACTACTTAAATAAGTTAGACAATAAAATATATTTTAATATACTGACAAATTATTATACATTTATAAATTATATTAGTATGTGCGTGAATGAGCAAGCGGTAGATAATTACATAGTGTCATTCACGCTATTATTTCTCATATGCTTTTTATTAGCTAAATAATATATTACAAATAAACACACATCTTTGGTGGGTCCAATATTAAGATGCCAATCTATCATTAGAAAGAATTTACATAGAATTGCTATTAACGCTTTGGGTTATGGTTCTGAAATGTGGTGACTAACATATGATTTTAGGGGAGCGTTCTGAGATTCACTACAGATATAAATAAATTATTTTCACACCATTACGGTCGTGAAAATAAATAAAATACATTTGAAAACATTTGATTATATTTGAATCTATGACAAAATATTTAATAAATAATTATTTTAACAATAGTAAGACGAACGCTTTATTTTTCCCAAGGCATATATATACTCTTAAATATAGATATATAAATTATGATGGTGGGAGTGTATATGATTGAAATAAACTTAATTAATAAAATCGAAGTAATTGGCATTTATATATATATATTTTAAGCAGAGCGCAATTTTAAAATTAGAGCATTAAAACTGGGTCATGAAGCAAAAGAAATAATAATACGAAGAAGTTTGCGGTGCTGACATAATAGCCTAAAAATAACTACGAGGAAAAGGCCAATCTTCTGGATAAAAAACGAAATCTCACACCCTCTTCTTGAGTAGTGCCTAGAGAAAAGTGGATAGGCATGGCATGGCCCAGACTTTTTCTGGTATAACCAATGCGAGAGGCCTTTTATCTACGAAGTGAATATGCATAGCGTGTGCCAAACTTACGGGATCACCGCCAGAGGCATTTTATACGAAATAAATATGATTCCGGATAGCTCAACTATCTACGGAATGAGATATGAGAAGAAATCTATGGGTTCGAACTTGTCACAACCCCCAGATTAAGACTAGAAGCACGTAATATATATATGTGTACGAAGATAGGCTAAATGTTATTAACGCAGAACGAATGAATGTCCCTAATGACTTTGAATAAGATTTGCTGCTTTTAAAAATAAATGACCCTTGTTTGAGCACTATAATTTAGACAAATAATACACTATGCAGTTATAATATATATAGAGAGATTTACATTTCATATACTTGAAGATTTTATATAGCAAAAGAAACATTAAGATTTAGATTTCAAATTAATAAAATATACGTTAAGATTTGATTTAGTAAAAAAAACATTAAGATTCACCCCTTTCCCTTTCCTACTATTTAAAATAAATAAATCCCACCTTCGTTGATTTTACAATAAATGAAATATATAAGTACTTTATTTGATATTTTAAGCATAGACTATTTTAAGAGTATAGAAAAAAAATAACTAGCAGTTATATAGGAAACAAATAATCGGTCACCTTTTCAGAAATGAATAAATAATATTTTAAAATTTCAAAGCGTTAATTAACCAAAGTTCTGGATACTCCAGGTAGAAAATTCAGAGTTAAACAAATATATATATATATTTTTGATATTAAAGCATAAACAATGTTGACGTAAAACAATCTGGTGAGTGTATTAATTAATACTGTGTTATGTTTTAAAAGGGGACGTTAATAACTTGCTTCGTGAAGGTTTACATAAAAATGACAGAAAAGATTTTATAAATTAAGCTTGCCAGTTTGCTTGAGATTGGCTAAATAATAATAATAATAATAAAAAAAGCATATATATATAAAATCAAGTAATAAATAACTAACCACACCAAAATTAAAAAAAGTTAGAGCATATGAGATAGAATTAAATTTAAAGAAATCATTTGAGAGCAATTTACATATATATAGAAATTAACTAAGAGCAAATTACATATTAACAAAAACAAAGTTAAATAATATATTAAAAGAAATCTTGATAGATGAGTTAGGTTAGATTTAGTTTGCGGTGACGGCTTCAAAAGTTACCTGGCAATTTTAAGAGTCCGATTTAAAATATTGCACATGCACAGCAATTGAAATGAAAGTTCTTAAATAACTGCAAGCTTCTATTAGCATTAAAGTTCTTAGGTCGGGCTTTTACTTCCTCTTGGGCAGCAGAATGAGATGGCCGCTGAAGATGATGACCCAACCAGGCGGAGAAGTGATGGATTTACGGCTACATTATTTAAGTTTCAAGCGACGTGTAATACGTTTACAATCAGTTCTCTCAATAGTAGCTAATCTCCCTGTGATTCAAAATTCAGTCATTTTATACTTTTTCTTTTATCAGTTGTTTTTGAAGATGCAACAGTAAGATAACATCCAAAAATAAATTCAAATCTATTTCCAGATTAGAAATAGATTTGACAACATGTTTATACAAAAGAAAATCTTTAATCTACTTAATCCCATTTATTTTAAGTAAAACTTTAATTAAAAAATACCTCCCTTTAATTATTTTTGGACAATTAACAACGGTCACATCTTCCATATTGGATTTTATAATAGTTTAATAAAAACAAGAAATTTAAAAAGAAAAAGTAAAAAAAAAAAAGACTTATAATAAAATATTTTAAACATCAATCTTTTGTTAGTAAGATTTTGCTCCTATATATATATTTGAGCCGCACCTATAATACTTTAATAAAAACAAAAACTAATAATTAATAAAAAAGAATTAATAATTATTTTAAAAATGTTAAGGAATGTTAAAATTTTTTAACTTAGGCGCGATATCAAATATATACATAAAATAGATATATATAACAAAAGGAGCAGGATGGGAAATAGGGGTTTAAATATAGATTAGTAGGTAGAAACATGAAGCACAATCTTAAGCTAAGATTGACTGCTTCATTATTTCACAATTATATTTTCTTATATCATTAACTTTTTTGCATACGATTTACAAAGCTAGATATTCAATTCTTTTTAATGGATCATTTTTATAGTTTTATATTCCTTCATTTCTTAATACATTGTCTTATCTCAGTAAAAAATTTACTGAGGAATTGTCGCTTCTTTGCACCAACTTTGTGCAGTTCTTAATCATTTATTATCTTCCTATTAATTTCATTCAAATCTGAACCACCTTCAAAATTTGTTAATATTTTAAAATGAAGTTCTAATTTAATTTCATTGTAATGTTTTTGAAGATTAGGAATATCAACTTTGAATACTATTTTTTTTAATAAGATTTGTCTTTTGAGTTCCACATATCTTACATCTCATTAATTGATGGTCACTACCTATGATGAATTTATTAAGACCACTACAATCTTGAATATGTATTTTGTTTGTCAAACTGTAATACATTTCTGTTGAACTTTAATTTGCATGCTTCCATGTCCATTTTTATTTAGCTTTTTTTTTTTCAAAAAATTTATAATATATTGTTTTTCTGCAAACTCCACAAATATGTGTTCTCTCATTTCTATCATCTAAACCAAATTTACCCATAGCACTGTCATCTTTCAGTTGTTTACCAATTCTAGTTTTAAAGTCTCCCATGACCATTTTAAAATATTCGGTCTGGTCAAAAAAAGCCTTTTGTACATCCATATAAAAATCTCTCTTCATCACAATAAAACGATCATAAATTATCTGCATTTGATATCTTTCATTAAGTTGAATAATTAATTTTGCATTCTGCCTGATACATCATCATCCTCTACATTGTTCTGCCACTTTTTGTTTACAATGAATCCTTCTACTCTTGTGCTTCCAGTATCTGCCTTTATAGTAAATTACATGTCTACTTTTTAAAACAATTGACTCTTCACCTTTTCTTCTAGCTTCACAAAGTTCTTCCATGTCCCGTTCAATATTAGACTATTTTTTCCGATACATGCAATATTCCCTACTTGAAAATGATCAGTTGTAAATACCTAAATAAAATGACATCATCAAATAACAGCCTGAATCCACAACTAGGGGATTCTTAGCACCTATCTTATGTATTAATTTATCCAAAATTATGCATTAGCAAGCAATTTTGTTCACATATCCATATTGAGAATTTTTTTAACTTATTATTATTTGGTTATCAAAATAAAAATGCTAATTCTAAAGCCTAGTAATAACCATAAAATCAGTTGCTTAAGAGGTTATATCATATTTGACCACTAACAATGCCATTCACTTGTCCAAAGTGAGAATTTTTATTTTAACTATTTTCAGCTAGTAATCAATATAGGAATCTTTAGCTCTAAAACTCACTTCTCATACATTGGACTTTAAACCTGTTTACTTCAAATTCAACTCATTATAAATCCAAATTCTATTGGAGATTGAAATATAACTTTAATTTTACTATGTTTGTATCTCTCGAAATACTTTTCATAAACTGTAGAAAGTTATTTTATTGATATTAATATAACACTTTAAAATACAATTATGCTTATATAAACATCTGCACAAATTTTTTATATAGTAGTAAATAAAACAATGCCTTGTAATTTTGTTTGGATAATAATAAGTTTTTGAATTAGACATTAGCACATTAATATATCCCGTCTGCACACATTACGTCTCAGTGAAAAGATGACTCATTCTCTCTCAAAGCTTCCTGCAGCACCATCTCTGAATCAACAGGTGTTACATAGCAACATAGTTTAAATATTTAGCACAAAAAATTTAAAGGCATTAGAGGGTGTAGATCACAAAATGTGTGCATAAAACGTGATGAGTTCTTTGTAACTTTGTATATTGTCATTGACGCTTATCCTGCCTTTGTGAAATCTTGCAAATCATCTGAAAATGTTCTTGTGATTCATGGATTCTTTGCCATGCACAATATGAAACATTTCTTGACCAATTTAAAACAAAATTTAACGTTAATGCATTGTTCTATTATAGGTTAAGGTACAAAGTACACAGTCACATTTATGATCTGGGCATGCTAGCATCTTAAAAATGTGATGATTAGCAAAACTATATCACTATGTAAAATATATGTTAATTCATAGATGGCAGTGCAGGTAACATAGAGAAAGAACCAATCACATTTTCCCTGGGACACACTGACATCTCTATAACGAATCTTAATTTACATTACTTTTTTATTGACTGTGATAAATTATGTTAATGGCTTTTTTTTACCTATATGTTTTGATGCAGCATAAAGAGTGACAGATACCGGAGCTCAAAGTCTCAGATCGTGCCCAGCTCTGTCAATTCCTGTGTTCAAACAACCCTTTAATAATTCCCATAGCAAATAATTCCATTTTTTAAATGGATTTTTTTAAAACAATACTACTACTTCAATTTATTACTTTGTTATTTAATTATAAAAAGATAGAAAAATTTTTGCAAATCTCAGACAAATTTACATCAATACAGGTATTTTATGGAGACTTCTGTTTTTCTTTTAACATTTCTATCGTCAATTCTCTCATTTTAAACTTCTGTATTTTTCCTGAGACAGTTTTTGGAAAATCACTTCTAAATATAATATATCGGGGAATCTTGAAATGAGATATCTGAAAATAAAAAAAATAATATTAACAAAAAGAAGTCAGAGAAAATGGCATCTATAATATCTTTATTAGTTTGGCCTTTGCCTCAGTTTTGCTTGTACTTTCTTAAAGTATTGAATGGTATAATGTTTGAATAATATTATAAAAAATATTAAATTATTCCTCATGAAGGAAACCTCAAAAATTGTTTGAAAAATTGTGTATGCATCAACTTCTTCTGAAATCAATTGGATTTAAATCAGATAGCCTAAGAGATCATAGTAGATGCATAACATTACCCATAATGCCCCTCAAATTAATATGTGGCTGCTTAGGATCTGTATAAATTGTAACATATTATTTGATAAAATAGCATTGTTGCTTGGAATTCATCACATGATCACCATTTCTTATGCTTGCTCATAACTGTTATTAAAACAGGCAAAACTTTCTATACAGTAGTGCCACTCAGTGCAAGCCACAGTAATCAATGGACACCAGCATAAAATCCCTATCTAGTGCCTACTCATCCAATATCCTCAGACTAGTTTCTAGCTTGTGGCTTTCGTCAATGAGGATCCTTGGATCTGACAGCCCAGCACCTAGATCTAATGCAGTGCTCCCAGATCCAAGGCTCCTCACTGATGAAAGCCACAAGCTAGAAAATAGTCTGGAGATATTGGATGAGTAGGCATTATACAGGGATTTTATGCACAAGCTTTCTGGCATCCATTGATTACTCTGGCTTGCACTGAGTGGCACTACTGTATGGAGAGTTTTGGCTGTCATGATAAATTCATGACAAAAATAATGATTATGCCATGAGAATGTGATGATAAAATATCCTTGATAATGAAAGTTCCACTAACCTGTTTCACAAAATAAAAGAATCTAGGCCAGCTGATCTAAGTAATTTAGACCAAATGGACAAACTGACATACTTTCTATAGTAGATTGTCCGATTTCTCACATTTCATGACATTTTGGCTTTTTCTTTGTCATTTTGCAGTCATAACCAGTTATTTTAACACGAAAGCTCTTTCTTTAAATAGATTCTGATATCTTCTGACCTTGGCAATGATTAGTTCACTGTTGTATTATGTAGTTTTGGTTACAATTTTATAATGCAGATAATCTTATAAAGTTATATTTTCTCATCTTTAATGCAGTCACAAGCAGGGAAATTTCAGTTTTACCAATTCATAAATCAGCCGATGCATTTGGGAACATCGATTTAAGGACTACATTTAATTTAATTGTATTAATCATCAATAACAAACTTTATATTCATAATAGTTTAGATTTATTAATTTTCTACATCTAGCGAGTATTTTGGTGGAACCTTCAATTCAGTAGTATGCTCAATTCTTGGTCATCCTATTTCAATTGTCATGCTGTTTCACAATCTAAGTTTTCTGTGATGATATGGTAAATCTATTTTAATTTGTTGTCATGGTATTTCAAGAGCTAAGTAGATAAACAAAGGCAAAACTCTCCATACAGTAGTGCCACCCTGTGCTATCCAGAGTAATCAATAGATGCCAGAAGGCTTGTGCTAGTGCCTACTTATCCAATATCCCCAGACTAGTTTCTGGCTTGTGGCCATCATCAGTGAGGAGCCTTGGATCTGAGAGCACTGCACCTAAATCTTAGGATCTAATGCAACCCTCCAGCAGCCACCTTTTAACTCTAATTTACTACAAAACTATGAGAATGAAATTGAAAACACAAAAATATTTTCAATCTAAGCTCAATAGTTTATATAGTCATATGGGTCTGAACTCAATTCAGCACCTATACATTTTGGTGTCTTTGGCTCTTAAACCATAGCCACCACTATCCTATTAGGCAGTATTGGTGTTAAACCACTAAACATCACATGATCACCAACTCATACTAGCTCATAATTGTTGTAAACAAAGGCAAAACTCTCCATACAGTAGTGCCACCCTGTGCTACCCAGAGTAATCAATAGATGCCAGAAGGCTTGTGCTAGTGCCTACTCATCCAATATCCCCAGACTAGTTTCTGGCTTGTGGCCATCATCAGTGAGGAGCCTTGGATCTGAGAGCACTGACTATGAGTAGGCACTAGGTATGGATTTTATGCACAAGCCTTCGCATCTATTGATTACTCTGGTTAGCACAGGGTGGCACTACTGTATGGAGAGTTTTGCCTTTGTTTACAACAATTATGTGCTAGTATGAGATGGTGATAATGTGATGTTTAGTGGTTTAACACTAATCCTGCCTAATAGGATAGTGGTGGCTATGGTTGTTTAAGAGCCAAAGACACCAAAATGTATGGGTGCTGAATTGAGTTCAGACCCATATGACTATATAAGCTATTGATCTTAGATTGAAAATATTTTTGTGTTTTCAATTTAATTCTCATAGTTTTGTAGTAGAGTTAAAAGGTGGCTGCTGGAGGGTTGCATTAGATCCTAAGATCTAGGTGCAGTGCTCTCAGATCTAAGGCTCCTCACTGATGATGGCCACAAGCCAGAAACTAGTCTGGGGATATTGGATGAGTAGGCACTAGATAGGGATTTTATGCACAAGCCTTCTGGCATCTATTGATTACTCTGGTTAGCACAGGGTGGCACTACTGTATGTAAAGTTTTGCCTTTGTTTACAACAATTATGTGCTAATATGAGATGGTAACCATGTGATGTTTAGTGGTTTAGCTAAGTAGATGTATATGATTCCTGACAAAGGCATGGTAATGATCAGGAAAATAGACTTCTATATAAAAATGGGTTCTACATTTAGTGATTGACATTTATATTATTGTCAAATTTGTTTTTAATCTGATACTGAATCAGATAAAAATTTGGCAGCCATCCTACCAGTTTTTCCAGCTCTATTGTTAGCTGTAGGCAAGTCTGTTGAGTCCAATTGCTATATCAGTCATTAAAAAACATATTTGCTTATCACATTAGATTGCCTACACTGTTCCATTAAAAAGGCATAATTTTTAATGCCAGCATGAAAGAATTAATGGAGAAGTATCATCAATTACATTTTTAAATGTGTTTATTCATTTAGCTACTACATAGTTATATAACCATTTGTTTTATTTAGCTACTACATAGTTATATAACCATTTGTTTTAAAATAGTTTTCAATGGCAATTTTGCCTACACATCATTAATATATGTTGCCTCACACAATTTTTCAACCAATAAAAAGCAACTGTTTTTTACCTCCAAGATGCATACAGAACCATCTCTGAAACAACATATATGTTATTTAGTTATGTAAATTAGCTATTCACCATAAATATTTTATGATTCTAGCATGGATCATGAATTAGAACATGAAATGTGAAAATATGTTTTGTATCTTTATATATCAACTTCAATGTTTTCTTTGCCATCATAAAGTATTGACAAATCACTTAAAAACATGCTTGCAGCTCATGGCTTCATTGCTGGACACAATTTAATTTATCTCAAATGTTTCAATAGCAGTTTGGCAGATTTAAACTGAAATTTAATGTTACCATTTTGTTCCATCATGGATTAAGGAACACATTATTTTTTCATGTTGCAACTCATGACCTACATATTAGCACCATATAATTTTTGTGATAAGTATAGCTAAACCTATATGCCTTTGTAACACTACACAGTACATGCATTAATTCAGAGATGGCCCTTGCAGAAGTTTAGAAAGAGAACTAATTACCATTTCATACTTCACTGAGATAGAGTGCACATAGAACACTATTTTTAAGTGGCAATTAAATTTAACATAATCCTTAATGTCTAAATTTTAAAATCAGTGTTACATTCTTTAGCTAAATATAATTAGATACCCATTTACCAACCCATATTGGAATAATATATAATCTTATTAAGACTTGGCTATCTGAAATAAAAATGCTAATCTTTTTGGAAATATTTTCAAATGTACTCAGCCCAGATTAAAATCCAGATCATAGGCACAGCCAATTGATATCCATTGTCTATGAGCTGATCTCGAGCTACATACAAAATCTACAGTTACAAGGTTCCCAATTCATAAATAGTGCAGCAATGTAAGATATAAGCATCAACTGGTAATAATAATAAACAGTGTGTGGGGAAAACTATCCCTTCCTTTTATTGTAAAATGTGCTATTCACTCATCAAAGTGTAGGCACTGTTTTCAAAACAAAGAAAAAAGATATTGATTCATCAAAAGCTAGAGTATTATTTTTTCAAGCAATCTTACCCTGTCTTACATCTATGTTTTATCTCTTTTTTTTTTCACTTTATTTTTGTCATAGTACTTTAACCAGTTAGTATTGTAAATTAACTTAGAAAAAATTATTACTAACCACATCATAGTATTTGAATTTAAATCTTCAATTTGACATCCATTCCGTTTTGAACCACCCTATTGTCAATTCGAATTTCAGCAATGAAACTTATTCCTAAATAATCAGACTAAAAAATATTTTTCACTATGGTCTGTCTTTTTTTTTTCCAAGTGTCACAGCATTGGCTGGGATGCGAACCCACAATCCGGGCAACTGCTCGTAAGGCAGTCATGCTGACCTCTCGACCACCAATGCAAGACTGGTCTGTCTTTTTGATTTAAATAAAGACAAAAGTTTACAATAACCCTTGCCAACACAAATGGAACTTAAGATCCTTGCTTGATCTATGATTTCCTTAGAAATAAGGAACTTAAGATCTTTGCTTGATCTATGATTTCCTTAGAAATAAAGTCATTTGATATTTTTTTAATAACTAATTGTCCTTCCATAACTGATTGCAGTACAACAATCAAAGCTATTGTCACTTTATTGCTTACTGGTAACTAAATACATTCATTAACCATCGTCTATACCATTATAAACACGGTAATCTACTCTATGGTAAACAGGATATAAACATTGTCATTAACTGACGGCATTATTGCAGCTAAGCATCAGCATGATGTGACTACGCCCAGCAAACAAACGTCACTATTTCAATTATATCTAAGTGATCAACTGATCATAGATTGCAGTACCAAATTACTCCTACACTAGTTTATGATTGTTAGCTGTAGTATTTGTAAAAATGGTAGACATTTTTGTGCACTCCAGAAAAACTAGAATTTATTTGTAAGGCTGTTTTTAGATCATGCTCTGATAGCTGAGGAATTTAATTAGTGCATTGACGTGATGGCGATCGACAATTCCTAGAAATATTTGCTGATTACAAATATTTCTAGATAAGAGGCGTTACTCTATTGGTCAGTGCATTGATTGATTGTTGCAGTTGTCAAAGAGTGATAGGAACACTGGGTAATAACTGAACAGTGTAATATAGAGAGTAGTAGAGAGTAGTCACGCAGTAGCAAGTTGCAGACCATGCATTTGGAGAGCATCCGCTTGCAGACCATTCATTGGAGAGCAGTCGGGGCAGACCATTCGTGGGAGAGCATCCGTGGCTGAGCTTCGTTGCAGACCAATTCGTTTGGAGAGCTTCGTGGCAGACCAATTCGTTGGAGAGCTTTGTAGGAAAAGAACAGCATGGGAATTGTATAACATTATTTGCTGACTGCACAGTATGACTTGCAGTTATAACCTTGGCACAGTCGTAATTGCAGATATTGCAATGGCGCAGTCGCATTTGGAACCTGGGAGTAGCGAATATTTTGAACTATAAGTTTAGCCGCAGACGGAGAAACCGGGCGAAAATGACAATCCCAATTAGTAACGTTAACATCGGTGAAAGTTTGGAAATAAAACATTTGTGCAATTAACATCGGAAGCTAACGTAATTGGAAAAAAAGTTTCAGCAGCTGTTAAATCGCATATTTCTGAGTGAAATAGCAGGAAAGTAGTGAGAGAAAAACAACATCAAGGAATAGCAACAAGAGTTTTTCTGGAGTGGAGGGAGGAGTGTAGTGTTTGTAAAAATGGTAGACATTTTTGTGCACTCCAGAAAAACTAGAATTTATTCGTAAGGCTGTTTTTAGATCGCACTCTGATAGCTGAGGAATTTAATTAGTGCATTGACGTGATGGCGATCAACAATTCCTAGAAATATTTGCTGATTACAAATATTTCTAGATAAGAGGCGTTACTCTATTGGTCAGTGCATTGATTGATTGTTGCAGTTGTCAGAGAGCGATAGGAACACTGGGTAATAACTAAGCAGTGTAATATAGAGAGTAGTCACACAATAGCAAGTTGCAGACCATGCATTTGGAGAGCATCCGCTTGCAGACCATTCATTGGAGAGCAGTCGGTGCAGACCATTCGTGGGAGAGCATCTGTGGCTGAGCTTCGTTGCAGACCAATTCATCGGAGAGCTTCATTGCAGACCAATTCGTTGGAGAGCTTCATAGGAAAAGAACAGCATGGGAATTGTATAACTTGCAGTTATAACCTTGGCACAGTCGTAAGTGCGGATATTACATTAGCCATCCACAGGAAGAAACACTCCTGATGTTATTTTTTACTTGTATTATGTTCTTTAACTTAGCACTTTGAAATTATCAGTTATTTAGCATCAATTTCTGTTACTATGGTAATTGGTGGAATTTCTGACTCTCCAGATAGAATAGAAAGTTACAATTGTTTTGAAACAAGGTTTTCAGTAAACCACAGTCTGGCATGATAAAAAGGATAAATCATATTTACGTTGTAAAATTACCTTATATAAAAAAATAAAAATTATTTAAATACTTGCTTTTATTTTACCTTTGCTTTGCAAAAAGATCTTATCTGCTCTTCTGAGATTTCATGAGACGGCTTTAGTCATATCCATGCACACAGTTCTTCACCTAATCTTTCATCTGGTACTCCTATGACCTAATATATATATATATATCCTTTCTTATAGTCATTTTCCAGTAACTTATATGATCATAATGTTGACAAAAACTTATAAACACATTTTTAAAAAAAAAAACTGCAACAACTTATAAACACTTAATCTGTCGAATTATACATAACTCTAAATAATAATCAACTGGTTTGTAAACAATTTAATTTAATATCATCAAATCAATTTTTGTTCACAAATGAACCCTTTCAATATGCCATTTTTAAAATTAATCATGTGACAATAAACGACTTCTTAATCACATGATTAGAAGGTCCATTTGTGAACACAAATCGATTTGATTTTAAATTGCATAAAAACCATTTATCTATTATTTTGAGTTATATATGTGTATATATGTACATATAAAACTTGGAAAAATATAATTCTTCTATTGGCGATTTGTTTTTAATCATATTTATTTATTTATCTGTTTGCCTGCATCTCTGTTTGTTTGATTGTCTATTCCATCTAGCTATTTGTCCATTCATTTAATCATCTATCTATCTACTCATCTGCCTAGTTGTCAGTTTGATGGGTTTATGAATTTAATTTTTTGTTGTACTCTATATTAATCATTAACCAATCAATAATAGGATAGTTTGTGTATGACACCATTGCCTGGAAAAATTTTAAAACTAAACTGCAATTCTGTCTGCATCATCTTTTGCCTGGAAAAATTTTAAAACTAAACTGCAATTCTGTCTGCATCATCTTTTGCCTGGAAAAATTTTAAAACTAAACTGCAATTCTGTCTGCATCATCTTTATTAATTCTATTTTGATAATTGACATCCTTAATCATGTTTAAAACTTTTACAATACTTTTCTGTGAAGATCTGTATCAATTCTTTATTGTTAATGAAGATTCAGAATACTTTTTATCTTAACATCTTAAGTTAGGCTGTTTCCATTTTTTTTTTATCTTTTGTTTCAATAATCATTTATTTTTAATATGTTTATTCTTTATAATATTATCAATAATCTCAATTCAAATTTTGTGTTTTTCTGTTTTTAACTAATTTGTTATGTTGTAATCACAACATAACAAAATATGAAAATAAAGATTGATTATGATGAGTTAGAAGAAGTTAACAGCTACAAATACCTTGGTCAGATTATTAATACAGATGGAAACATAATGGATGAAATTAATCATAAAATTAAACTTGGTTAGAATGCTTTTGGTAGATGATACTAAAAGGAAATATGCCTATGTGTTTGAAAAGGAAGGTTTTTAACAAGTGTGTTTCACCAGTTCTTACTTATGGATACTTAATAGACGAGCAATACAGAAACTTCAGACCACTCAAAGAAGTATGGAGAGATGCATATTGAGAGTAACAAGAAGAGATCGAAAACACAATGTATGGGTAAGAGAACAAACAGGTGTTACTGACCTCATTGAAAAAATTAAAAGATTGAAAGTGGAGTTGGGGTGGACTTATTGCTAGAAGAGATGATAATAGATGGACAATTGTAATCTTAAACTGGATTCTGAGAGATTGTAAAAGACCCAGAAAGAGACCACATGTGAGATAGATGGATGAAATAAGAAAGTGTGCAGGGGTGATGTGGAGAAAAGAAGCTAAAGATCGGAGATGAATTGAACTTGGAGATACCTTCATCCTGCAGTGAAGTGATAAAGGTTGATGATTATGATGAACACAACTATTAGTGGCAATTAAAATTACTTCAAGTTCAATACTTGTTAAACAATGTTTATTGAAAGTTTATGATGATCTAGAACTAATTGATAAATCTTTTAGAAAAATTCAAACTTTATTTAACTTTTCAAATATATTCAACTAAATTTTAGGAATAATCACAGATTAGTATATATCACAATGTTTCAAGAGGTAATTGTTCTTCCATCTTCAGATATTATTGACCTTATAACTGACACTACAATCATGGGAATCAAACTTGGAAGTCTTTGGATTCATGAGCACTGAATTTAAGAAGATGCTCTAACCAACTGGTCATTCTGTCAAAAGCAACAGTTAGTAAAAAATTTACATCTATCTTTGTGGATTCCTTTTGATCTCTCCATTTTTTTCTTAAGAACAAAGTTAATAAATGATTTTTAAACATTATGAATTATCACACTAGATTGACTTATGGAGACATTTGCCATTACCATATGAACATTTTTTTTAAAAAATTTCTTCTATTTATATTTCCTTTTTTATTGATTAGAATTGACCATATTAATTTAATAATTTATCAACTACAATTCTATATGAGTGATTAATATACAACATAATAACTAATCTTCATATGTACCTAATAATATACTTGGAAGTTAGTTAAATAATAAAAACCATGGTGGCCCAATATAGCTATGATTATTGCTTCTTTGGATTTTGTCTTCCCACAATGATTCAAACCTACAGATTTCTGCCATATAGTTTTAATCCAGTCACAGCATATAATTATTAACATAATTTACAAGTATAATAGCTTCCAACTACCCTCTTCTCATCCAGTATGTTTCTCTCGATATATATATATCACTAGATGGAGCTTTACCAATAGCGCCTAAACAAGCTTTGTTTACATAAACACCGAGAAAGAATTAGAATTCAATATCTTCATTGTCTCCACCTTTAGACCATAGTTTCGAGCTAGTTGGCTCATGTCAGTAAAGGGTTGGAAGACTAGAAACTAGATCTAAACACTAACTCTAAAATCAACATTTATCAAACACGTTTCTATTGTTTTGGAAGCATGAAATTTCTCAGACATGTAATGTCTTCAAATTCAGCCTAACAAAAGAGATAGCTATATGGGTCTGAAATCAGTTCAGTTTCACCATATAGTAAAAGCTTCTGCAAAATATATCATTGCAAAAACCTTCAAGGGTACATTTATGATAAACAAAATATATATATATCATCATCAACCATTATCAATCCATTCTAGTCAATTCAATTTAAAATTTATTAAAAGTATAAAGTAATATAATAGATATCATTAAAAATGTTAAATTAATATTTAACATCCAAAAATATATATAACTGGTAAAGATATTAAAGTGAAAAGATATTAAGTAATGTTAATAAAAGAGAGCATGAGATCATAAAATCTCAGAGATCAGCCAGTCACTCCTCAGAGCAACTAAAAGTAACTTTATCAATCCACCAGAATTATTAATAAAAGTAAGTATGAGTAATACTCCAAGTAATAACCATTCCTCATCATGAATGATGCATCAAAAAAAATCAACAGACAATCTGGTGACTGGATTGAAAATGAAAATACTGCCTTGAAACAGAAAACTCTATACAGTAGTGCTACCCAGTGCAAGCCATAGTGATCAATGGATGCTAAAGGTTTGTGTATAAAGTTTGTATCTAGCGCTTACTCATCTAATATTCCTAGACTTGTTTTTAGCTTGTGGATTTCATCAGTGAAGAGCCTTGGATCTAAGAGCAGTGCACCTTTATATTTAAGTCATGTGATATTTAGTGGTTTAATACTGTCTTGCATAATCACATCACTCATCATAATTTAAATACTGGAGAGAAAGTCTTTAAATACAAGGATGAACTCTGAAAAAAGCATTATAGATTCATTTATTCATAGGAGTGACCAATAGCTTGTTTTCTTAACTGCTATTGGCTGATTTAAAACTGATAAATAATTTAGCAGGCAAAAATTGCTTATGAATTAATATGAGAATAGGCAAAAGAATTTAAAGAAATTTTATAAAACCTACATTGATTCAAAAAATTGATAGTTCTCATATTAATCAGATATACCTGATTGTATGGTCTCTTTGGATTTGTGATTTTTTTTTTCAAGGTGGGTGTTAGGTTGAACAGAATATCTGATTGACATGTTAATTAATGAGAACATAACTTGTTATTGACAGGTACAAAAATGGATTAAATTGAATAAATGAAATAGATCCCAGAAAATGAATGAAAAGAATGCATGCTATAGAAAAGTCTATGAATTCAAAAAACCCATGGAAAATTCAATTAGAAGACTGAAAAGAATAAGGCTGGTTTATTAAAAAAAAATTAATTCTTATGCATCGAACTATAATTTTTAAATTAACATTTGATCAAATATTTTGATTAGTAGCTGTTATAAATTTAAAATTATGTTTTGTTTTATACTTAATTTAAATAATTTGAATAAAATCTAAAAAAACAATAAAATATAATTTACCTGTACTTCCTCCACAGATGGATGAGTATAAAGAAACTGTTCAATTTCTGCTGGATATATGTTTGTTCCACCTCGAATAACTAAATCCTTAATTCTTCCCTCAATGCGAACATATCCTTGTTCGTCCATGACTGCTATATCACTTTAAAAATATTTGTTTAGTATAATTATGTATAGATTATTTTATATAAAAGTCTAAAACTAAAAAATTTTATTTCTACGAGTGTAATAAATGTACCATGGCCATTTTCTGATATATTGTGTAGTTTTATTTGTATATATTTCACATTAATTTTATTTATTTTTATTTCATTATATTTATTTTCATTTTGAATATGCGTGTGAGTGTGTGTTTGGCATAGAGAGATATAAGTTTTCCTTTCTACTTTATTATCTGGCTAAGTGCACTTTCTGTGCCAAGCATGGCCCTTGCCATTGAAAGTGCATTCAAACAGAGAATAAAGTAAAAAAGAAAATATATCCCATTTCATCCAGCACATGGACAAACATTCCCATTTCATCCAGCACATGCACAAACATATGCAAAAGTATTACATATATAATAGAGTAAAAATTAAAATTATTTTCAATTTTTTTTTAAATTTTATTGTCTTCGATTTTCATAAATAATAGCTTGGGATGAAGTCAAATGCCTAAAGAATCATTTAAATAAACTTTTTTTTCATACCAATCTAATCTATTCACCAGATAAAAAAAATGCCAAAATAATTATTAAAATAGACTTTACAACTAACGGCCAATTTTTTTGCATCGCTACCAATCTAAGCGGCATTATTTACAAGTTTATTTAAATAATTTTTGAACATTTTTAATCTGATGAATAGTTTAGGCATTTATACAAGTAATTAAACATTAGCTGCAACTTTATTTAAACGATTCTTTTGGAATCGGACTTAGCACTACAATTTTGTTTGTAAAAACTGATGAAAATTTGTCTGCTACTTTTAAGTTCACTTACGTAAATAATCTTTAAGTTGTGTATATATTTAAATGCTTATATTTAATCTTAGAAATTCTGTTTGTTTGCTTTTGGGTCCAATCTTTTAACCAATTTTTAACATACTTCTATCAAACGGATTTTCTTCAAATTTTGTACATATGTTAAAAATGAAAATGCAATATTGTAACCATTAGAAAGTATAGTTGCTTTAGCCTGATCCAGAGACATAAGGTAAAGGGGGTTCAAACTTCACCTACCCCTTTAGATCCTAACTAAATGACTCACCTCCTTAACCTCTTAAGAGTTAATTTTTTAATGCAGCCCAGTGGTCAAGTAGAGACAAAACTCTTAGGAATCCTTGCATGTGATGATCGGGCTTACACATATACAATAATGAATATCTACAACTGGGTTAATATAAAATATAGTTTATTGTTAGCATAAAATCGTTTATGTTTCATTTAATAGAAATTATTTACAAATAACAAGGTGCCCATATATATATATATATATATTGTAACCTAGTGTTATTGACACTTGGTTTACTTGGCATTATTTCTGCAGGAAAACAATGCTATTCTTTAAAGAAATAAAAAGATAAAATAACAATAGTAATAATTGATTAATAAAGTATGCTATTCACTCACTTTGGCATGTTTTGGGTGAATAAATAATAGATTTAATAACTCAATGTCATTTTTAAAGAGAGAACATGAATAATTTAATTGAGATATTAATAATTAGAGCAAATTAATATGGTATAAAAGCTAAACAGTAATTGATTTTGGATGGGTAGAGGGGAGAGTGGATGAGTGTCTTATCATAAAGCACAATAACTTCTGGTAATTTCTTTTTGTAAAAAAGAAATAAAAAAAAATAATGTTTAAAGAATTATACATCACTGATTGTTAATTTAATGTATTTATTATTATTTTTTTATATTGTCAAATTACTTTGTAATCCAGGTAAATAATACTGAAAACTATATGATTGTAATAAGTTTTTCCTTTCTTTTGTTTATGTTATAATCAAATGATTATTTTTCTGGAAGAGGTCGCTAAAAAAAAAAAAAAAAAACAACAACAAAACGAAACAACCAATTTCATAATCAAGATCATTTTTTTTGAAAAAAAAAAAAAGATAGTCTGCTTTTAGTTTTCAAGGAAGGAACAGTGCTGAAATTTGGTAACTCAATTTTTTCATTTTATTTTGCAGAAATAAATGTAATCAAAGTAAAATTTTAATAATATAATGTGTGGCTAAATTTTTTTGATAAGATATCCTGATTTTCTTTGCCATCTACCTATTTAAAGACCTTTTATACTTAAAAATTTATTGTCTCACGCTAAAGTTAAAAATGACAGAATTAACTAAGGGAATCACGAAAAGTGTTATTATGTCTAAATTAAGGAAGATAAATGATTTCCAAGTGAGAAATAATTATTTATTAACTTTATGTCATTTATTGATATTTTCTTGGTATAGAAAAAAAAAAATAATAATTGAAAGAAATATTTTGAAACCAAGGAAAATCAACTAGAAACATTTTCGCGCTCTTTCTCAATATTGTCTGCCTTTACAAGTAATGTAGTTACATACGTTAAAATATGTTTTATTCACCAAGAATTGTCTGGAAATAATAATAATGATAAATAAGATTAAATTATGCACCTGTATATTTTTTAAAAAAATATAATAAAAAAAAATATAAACTTTCTCAGAGTAAATATAGGAAAAGTTATATAGGGGCATTCTTACGGAGAAGTTACCGTTAAAAAAATTTATAATTCCTAAAGTATGAACAAAACCAAATATCTTAGTGACTTAATGATAAAAATAAATGATATATTATATTATACATCAGTTGGAATTATTAAAACTTCCTGTACACGTAAATTGACTGCAGTTATTATCATAATAATCTCTCGGAAAATTGCGCATTTTCATCCATAAGTAAGCTAGCTAATAAGTATACGTATCGTCAATAAAAATAAAAAAAATATTGTGTATGTTTATCGTCTATAGTCAAATATTCGTCTATATTAGAAGTCTATTTTTTTTTCTATGGATCCCAAAATTGTAGCAGTTTAATTCAAGTAAGAATTAATCTTCAATTCTGCTATATTTTTTTTTACCTAATTTATTAAATGCACAAAATAAGAGAAAACTTTTATTTAAAGGAAATAATACCATGCGTTTATTGTTTTTAAACTTGCTTCGTGAAATATGACTGGATAAAGCTCTTCACCTGGACCAATTGCTCAACAGAAAAACATTTTCTAATGAGAGAGTATGCACTTGTTAATTAATGATTGTTTAAAACTAAGTTATAAATGATATGTATTTTTTTTGTTATATCACATAGGTTAAAGTCTGTATGGTCAAGTGATATTTAATAGCCTTGTAATGACAAAGGTATGTTTTAATATAATTATTATAGGTTAAGTTGATATTTAACACGAAAGAAAAAAATCTATAAAATATGTTTTAATTATTACATACAATTGTAGGTAGAAATTTTGTATGTTAGATACGTAAAAGAAAAATATTTAGATATTTAAGGGGTAAAATAAATATTGAAAATTATCAGAAGTAACTAAAAAAAAAAAATGCTATAACAAAATATTTCTTGTTAAAGTTTTGAAACGAATTTATACTGTATTAATTGAGGAATTTATTCCTAATTATTCTTAAATAACACATCCACTTTATTTAGTTTAAGATAGTATGCTACCAACTATTTTTGAATGTTCCTTTATTAAAATTAAAATTATTATACTTTTATTCTATGATGTCCATTGATTTCAGATGTTGATCAAAGTATACCCGGTAACATAAGTTTATTATAATCAGTGTATTTACTTATCCTGCCCAGATATAGCATTGGTATATGCTTAATATTCGCATAGGTAATAATTATAATGTATTTATTTTGTGGGATGAAAAATGATCTCCCCAAAAGCTTTGTTTTCCATGAGAGGAAGATTTTAAATATAATGTTCAGGTATGTTTATAGCCCAAGTGATCGATTCTCATAGATAGGACGATCAAGAATTTATCTAGCATTTAGTATGCTTCATTCGTTTAAATCCCAGGAGAGGATTGTATTTGGTGTGTGTTCATTGTATGCCCAAGTAAGAGGCAAGAAACCACCAAAATATTTTAATGTAGTAGATTACTCTACAGACCTTCGTGGTTATTCCATATTCCTCATGTGAAAATAAAGATAGCTCCACCATGGAAGGTGTTGATTATTGTGCTTAATTTTGAAAGTTCGGGCAAGATAAAGGTTATATTGGAGGTGTTAGTTCCTCAAGATCCACTTTAGTATAAATAGTGCGTTAGTAACTAGGATCGATATCTGTATTGTGCTGCTAAATATTGCTAGTATTTGACAAGTAAATCAATGGAGAACGTAATTAAAATTGCGTAATTTAAAACGCTTATTTACTGAAGGAATATTCAAATGCAATATTTAATTCTGGTTAGTAATTAAATAATACTCATATTTAAAATTATACGTATGAATAAAATTTGTATCATAACTTAAGTTAGCATTAAGTTAAATGTAAGATGGTAAGTGTAACTTCTGATAACTGGCCTATAATTAGAATAGGTTATCCCATTAAAGACCATAAATAAAGTAAATGTATTAGAAATAAATTTAATATTTTGCGTATTGCATATGATTGGATTAATCATTTTTTAAAAAAAAAAAATAGTCAATAATTTTGAATAAAAGCTTCTACAAGGTTACCAAAATTTCATAAACAATGTATTGGTAATGAAATGTACTTTTAGTTAATCAATCCATATGAATGCATACAGGAGAAGTAGTAACCTCTAGTCCATAACCAAAAGAGTATACAGATTAATGTCAGTTATATTTTATATTTTTGTATTACTATGGGATTATTGAAGAAATGTTCATATATATTTTTTTTGTGATAATAATAAATTATAGTCTTGTTAAAATTTGTTGTAGATTCATTTTTTTTGTTTTTATATGCTAAATATAAGTGTTTGCACAATATTTGCAAAACCTTTTCTTGAGTCCGAAATCATTCCAAATTCTTAAAAACTTAATATACCAGATAAATAAAGTTAAGCCGATCGGAATATGTCATTATATTTTAGTTTAATGATAATTATTTATGGAGTTGAAAACTTAAGACTAAACATTCACCTTTGTGTAAAAAAAAAAAAAAATGAATTTATTCCCAAACCATTAACTTTGGTTGCACATTATTCCATTCCCATTTAGTTAAATTGTCTAAGTAATAAATCTTAGTTATATTATTGTGTTGTCATGGATGATGGAAGGACACAAAAAGCACCCTTGTCTTTTTATTATTCTGACTGAGATTCTAAAAAAAAAAAAAAAAAGGCTGTGTTATTCAAAATTATACGTCATTATTGAATAGAATTATCATCTCTTTAAATAATATAGCAGTTGATATGAGAGATGAAGACACATTGAATTTAAGTAAAATAAATGTTTCCTATAGCCGACCAGAATGCCAGTCATATGCGACAACACAATACTGCCGAGCATTTCCTTACATGAAACAAAGAACCCTGAGATTAATATTATTATAATTATTCTTTAAATTAATAAGTGGTCAATTATTGTTGTTATTACAATCGTGGCATGGCTTAAGAGAATTGAATGTACAATTGTATTATATGAAAAGTATTTTAGATCATATTGGAAAATTAATGGATATGTTGCTTTATTTTGGTTGCCTTAACAACAACCTGAAAAATTAGTGTCCTGGGTGCAAATAAACTAATTTGTAATAAATAAACTAATAAAAATATTGGGTTAGAATATATATATATGTGTGTGTGTGTTACATGTAAAAGTGTTAATTTGATATATTTGATAGAGTGTAGTAGATGTTTAAACCAGTATATAGGTGAGTCAGCAAATAGTTTACATGTCAGAATGACTAATCATAGATTTGACATTTTGCATAAGAATAAAGATAGACCGGTTTCAAAACATTTTAACTTACCGAATCATTCAATTGATGATTTAAAAGTAGTGATTCTTCAGGAAGGTTTTTCTTCTACAAGGGAGAGGAAACAAAAGGAGAGTTTTTTTATTTTTAAATTCAAGACCTTAGAACCACATGGATTGAATTTGAACACTGGAACTATTACATCTCTGGGTTACCTGGTCTCCTAAATGATTTCTATATGTGAGTTTTTTATGTGAAAATTTTCTTATATGAGGTTTTTTATGTAAAGATTGGTTATATGGGTGTTTAATATGTGTTTAATTGGTTTATAGATAAATAATTAGTTATTATAAATTATTGCACTTTGCACTAACTATAATTTTTGATTAAAATGTATAAATATTTTAGTTTTTAATGAATATTAATGTGAGCATAGTCTAATTTTTCTATGTATGCACATATGTATATTTTAATTTTTAATTTTGGATTTTTTATTTTTATATTTATTTTAATTTAAATAGAATTTAAGCTTGATTAGGAGGGAATGTAGTTTTTTTTTGTTGTTTGAATTTTGTCATTGATTGGGTAGATATTCTGTGTTAGATTTTGTGACCAATCAGGGGGGTTTTGTTAAATTTTTAATTTTTACCAAATTTGTAATTTTTGATTATCGCCATTTTACTGTGTATTTTTTTTCTTTCTGATGAAAACCAGTCCTCTGGTTGAAATATAATATTATTTATTGGATTTATAAGTCTTTTTTTGTTTATATATATAAGATTCAATTGTACTTACATTTGGAAATAAAAGAAAACATTTTCATTATTAAACATAGGGATAACTTGGACTAGATAGAAAGAAAGTGCAAAATTGATCTATGGTGCAAGAACATGGTAAAGTTAACATGTTTAAATTAGCTACACAAATTGGAGACTGAATTGAATATAGCCTCATTTATTACTAAAAAATTTGTATATGTATCCAAGAAATCTTTAACAGTAGATTTGCATAGCAACACACAGGTCACATATCAAAAGGCATAGTTATAAAACAAAGGGGAAGATTCAGTGTGGTACTCAGTGATTACGTATATTTGAATGTGTGGCTCGAACACAGTAAAATCTTGTTCATACCCCCAATTTGATCAATGGATAGCTACTTCGCCTCTAATTGATTATTAGAGAAAGGAACCCATTCACCTAAGCATGACTCGGGCTCGAGAACAAATGATTTGTGATAGCTTAAGTCCAATTCTCCCTACTGCCCCTTTAACAGGATTCACTATTCCAAGCAACTGATATTCAGTATGTACGAGCTGAATGGTTGAAATAATTCAAAAGAACAAACAATAAATGAATGTAGAGGTGCTATATAGTCACTAAGTAACACCGGATGATGAATGCACTCAACAACCATAAATATAATAAATAAATAAAAAACAAGAGATCTTGTTAATTTCATATGTATTAAGCAGAACAATAATATAAAAAAAATTGAAGACTGTGTTTGTTTATTATTCATTTAATTTATATAGAAATATCATTCATTAAGTGAATCATCTTTAGTCTAATGAATGATTAATAAAAATTATTTTACTTCCATCAATTGATTTGTGCCAAAGTTGTGAGGGCGGTAAGTTTGACACATCAATTAAACTATAGAAATTCCTTAGAGTAAACAATGATAAAAATATGTGTCAGATAATGTGATCTGGGTTAACTGATGAATAATGGTTCATCACTAAATATCACAATCTCATGCTAGCACATAACTGTTAGTAACCAGGCAAAGACTCTCCATGTAGTAGTGCCACCTTGTGCTATTGTGCTTAGATTGAAAATATTATTGTGTTTTCTAATTTCATTCGCATGGTTTCGTAGTGAAGTAGAGATAAAAGGTGGCTGCTGGAGGGTTGCATTAGATCCTAAGATCTAGGTGCAGTGCTCTCAGATCCAAGGCTCCTCACTGATGAAGGCCACAAGCCAGAAACAAGTCTGAGGATATTGGATGAGTAGGCACTAGATAGGGATTTTATGCAAAAGACTTCTGTTTTTCATTGATTACTCTGGTTATTACAAGGTGGCACTACTATATGGAGAGTTTTTGCCTGTTACTAACAGTTATGTGCTAGCATGAGATGGTGATCCTGTGATATTTAGTGGTTTAACACCAACCCTGCCTAATAGGGTAATGGTGGCTGTGGTTGTTAAAGAGCCAAAGTCACCAAAATGTATGGGTCCTGAATTGAGTTCAAACCCATATGACTATATAAGCTATTGGGCTTAGATTGAAAATATTGTTGTGTTTTCAATTTCATTCTCATGATTTTGTAGTAAAGTAGAGATAAAAGGTGGCTGCTGGAGGGTTGCATTAGATCCTAAGATCTAGGTGCAGTGCTCTCAGATCCAAGGCTCCTCACTGATGAAGGCCACAAGCCAGAAACTAGTCTGGGGATATTGGATGTGTATGCACTAGATAGGGATTTTATACACAAGCCTTCTGGCATCCATTGATTACTCTGGTTAGCACAAGGTGGCACTACTATATGGAGAGTTTTTGCCTGTTCATCACGAAATGTGAATCTTGGAGATTATATATCTTTTCCACATCTTTGGTCAAATGTTTATGGTTACATCCCTCCACAAAGTGTTAAAAGTAGATACAAGTTTGCCCCTACCATGCATGAGAGTGGGGTAGTGAAAATTTCACTACAAAATATTATTCATTTCATGGATAATCTCGAGTCTAATGAATGACTAATAAAAGTCATTAACAAATTTTAGTTTCTCTTGATTGTTTAAATAAAACTTGCTTTTTTTAAAAGATTGCTCTCATAAACAAAAAAGTTTTTGTAGAAATGTTTTAATGCGTATGGATTTCATTTCAAATACTAAAAATTATTATTTACATTTTCAGTTTTTAAATTTAAATATGAATCATCACAAAAAATCCATTGCAAAATATTTGAAGACTAAAAAATAGAACATGTATTTACAATAAATAGTCAAAATAAGTCATAGATCACATGACCCAATTCTCTTAAGGACTGCCAATTGCTCTACAAGCTTTGTGATAAATGCTTAGCCAGAGAAAGCATTTAAAATATCTCTGTCACGAACCCCCCCCCAAACCTCTGACCATGGTTTCATGGTTTGGCACTCCTCAGAGAGGTGCTAGGATAGCTTCGAATACTAGATCTAAAAATACCAACCCAAAGCCAGCATTTATTTAAAAGTTATCTATTGAGTGGAAAATCTGAAATTTTCAGACACCTATATGTCTTCAAACCCAGTTATTCAAATCAAATAGCTATATGGGGCTGAGAGATCTTCAGTCATACCATTTATAACATCACATAAGACTTAAGGCAGAGACTATAAATAGTCAAAACAAGAGCTTTTATTTAATTTGAGGAAATGCACCAATTCCTAAAATATTTTCTTTCTTCAACCACAGTTTGGATTATTATATTGAACTCGAAATAAAAACTTGGGGCATCTAGAAATTAATCACTATTTTTGTAACCTAGTGATTGAAAATTTTCTGAATGCCCCCACTTTTATTTCAACTTAAACATAATAATCTAAATTGTGAATGAAGAAAAAAATATTTTTTGGGTTTTTAATTAATGTATTGTTCATCAAATTAAGTAAATGTTTTTTTATTTATAAACAGACAGTAATCAACCACTACACATGCACTGTACTATCATATTAAACCAAAGATGTTTTTATTGAATATGAAAAAATTCTCAATCCAAGTCACATGATATAGAAACTTTGAAAAGATAAGAGCGGCCATTTTATCTTTTGTGCATTTTATAAAATATGTTTATATTTTTTTAAATTGAAAAAAAAAAAAAGTTTAGTATATTAATGACTCTATTAAAAAACATTATTGAATCTGATATGAGCATTAGATGTATAAAAAACACAATTACATAATCTAAAATCAAATTAAACAAATACATAGTAATCAATAAAGCAAGTCATACATAGGGTGACATTGCTTTTATAAGCTTGTATTTACAAATATGTATTATAGAGAGTGTACCAATAGCTCAAACATTCCAGAGAGAGATTTTAAATATTTTCTCTTACCACACTTATCAATTAAGAGCTTGTTTGAGCTATTGGTACGCTCTCTATATTACATAATAAACAAATACATGTTTAAAATTTGTAATCATACTGTATATGAAATAATCAATAAGAATAAAGCTTTTACTTTTATATTGATCAACAAGTTTAAGAGAGATAGATGATAATCAATTTCTTTAAATATGTCTTATTTTGATTGTAGAAGGTTTCAATAATTTAAACTTAAGCATTCAGAATAGCATAACCAAAGAATCATCATTTTATTGACCCGTCTCCTTATCATGTAAAATTAAGCAATCATTGATATTATAACCAATCATACTTAAAATTTATTTTGAATTTGAGGTCATGGTTATGCAATTAAATATGAATAACATCTCAGAATAATCATTTATTGTTAACTAAAAAGAAATCACCAAACATCACATGATCACTATCTCATATTAGCACATAATTGTTATTAAACAATTCAAAACACAAAGCAAAACTCTCCATATAGTAGTGCCATCTTGTGCTAACAAGAGCAGTCAATGGATGCCAGAAGGCTTGTGCATAAAATCGACAAGCCAGAAACTAGTCTGGGGATATTGGATGAGTAGGCACTAGATAGGGATTTTATGCACAAGCCTTCTCGTATCCATTGATTGCTCTTGTTAGCACAAGATGGCACTACTATATGGAGAGTTTTGCTTTGTTTTAAAAAGAAATGCCATGATTCCTGTTTTGGGAATTCCATGTACTCCTGTCACTGCTATGTGATTATTCATATCATAAACAAACTGTTCACCAGAGAGCATAAGACAGTGTAGTTAGTTTAATGGGAGTTTTACCTCTGAATTTAAGATCAAAAACACCTTGGTCTTTCTTTTTAGATGTCTCGTAGTTCTTAACTGAAAAAATAATTAAGATTGCTCAAAGATGGAAGGAATCCATCATCACAAATTGCTGTCATTAGTAATGGAAATAATTATCTTTAACAGATGCAACTGACATGGTTACAAGATGATAGTCAAAGATCTTATAACATGGTTTGCTAATAGTAGTAAATGACACCCCAACACTATTACATAGTTAACTATTTGTGAAAACATGACATAAGATCTGTGAATATAGTTATTGTTATAGTCTTCCCTTCTCTCAGAAGGGGACTATTCCAGATTCCATCTTATCTGATCGGATTAAGCATTGTTTGCAGCTGACCAATAGGCTGATGTACAGGTAAACACATAGCCAATGATTAATACAGGCCAATAAGCAGTGGTAATCACTGAATCCGATTGTTTTCAATAACATCAGATGTCTGACTATAAAGAGTCAGCCTTTTATGAGAATCGGGGGAGAATGTCTGTCTAACCTACAAAGACAGCGCGCGTTCTCCCAGGGAAGCTCTGCTAACCTGAACAGCAGTAAGCATTACCATGATAGCACTATGCTATTTGTCCTACGCCTCTATGCAAGTCCCACAGAGACCGGACACTGCTAAGACTACTGTTGGTTCGAGGCAAGCTGTCTTGTACAACCAGAAGTCATACCCCCTACCCGTGAGGCAAGCTATCAGGTGTAGCTGGAAACAGTAGACAGAACCCAGAGTTTACATTCATCTATGCATTCGGTATTGTATATATTTTCTTGTATTATATATATATTTGTAGATATAATAAAGATATATTGAGTGTAACTCGGGTGTTTGTATTAATTTTCTGTAAGTTGGGTCTGTAATCCAGACCAAACACAACAGTCATAAATACAAAACCTACTCTACTACAAATACAGTAAAATGCCATGGATAATTGATTTCAAGTCAGTAATTAATTATAAGTGTAATTTGGTTAGATTCATTAAAGCTAAAACTGAGTTGCTCTTAGAGTGATAACATTTATTTGTAGCTGAAGTCATAAACACACTTCTAGACTTGCTACATGTTATACACTAGCTGTTACTTATTATAATTTTAGAGTATATTGGTTCTATATCACTCTATAAACACAATTATATGTTTGTGGCATTCAATTGATCTAAAGTAAATTTCGACATTCAGTTTTTCTATTTGTCATTCAAAATATTTCTATAAATAGAAATTGTACATTTTTAAGTTGATTAAAATTTATTTTTGGCTCTATTTATTAAAACTTTAAACGAAAGAAAAAATCCATTTTAAATCGATACATTATTTAATTTCTATCATTTGTTATCTTACCCTGACTTATACCAATTATCTTCATCAATAACTTCTCTTGTTTTCGAAGTGTCTTGCCAATAGCCGAGCATATTAGAATACCCACGCGACAACAGCTCCCCTTTTGCATTAATCGGTACAACGTTGCCATCAGAATCAACTATCTTAATCTAAAATTTTCCAAAATAAAACATGTAACATGATTTTTATTATTCTGATAAAAAGAAGACAATTAAATGCATCTTACTTCTGTACGAGGCATTGGCTGCCCTACACAAGAAACTCGTTTATCTTCGGAATCAGTTAGTTTAATGATAAGAGAGACAGGACTTGTCTCAGTTGAACCATAACAAATCTATTTAATCAACAATATATAAAATATTTTATCTTTGTTTACATTCTTAATAAATCAAGTGAAATCTGCTTAATATTAAAGGTTTAAGTCTATTCTGATTAGGGATTACTGGTGATGGAACTAAGGGGGTTTCCCTAAAACCAGCCTCCTGAGTCATGGATTGTCATAATTCACAATTTGCCGTTTATTTAAAAGTTTGTATCTTAGTTACCAACCTGAATTGCACAGACTTCTGTCAAATAATTGCTTCTAATACTTTACAAAATTATGATAAATATTTTTTTGATAAAAAATACTCTTATAACATTTAAAAAAAGAACAAATAAACGACTTCGTTTTTACAATTTTTATTAAAATTGGAGAGATGAAAATTGTTTTGTGGAAATAAAGGAAAATGCATTTTGTGCAATCATAACGTAACAATTAAAAAATATAATATAATAAGACATTATAACTAGTTGTGTGAAAATAAGTCTCAACTTTTTCATTACGATGTACCTGGTACTTTGGTATTAGTTATTACTCCGATGACGTTTTCGTCTGGTAATATTTATTCAAAGTTTAAGTTAACGATGTCATGGCAACCAAAATACTGTCAGGACTAATCCATGCCAACCATTAAGATATGTATGTAGCGACCTGCAAGATTAAAAAATGTGCTGCATGTAATTTTTTTGTTAGCACATTATCTGTGCAAAAAACTGTGATCCTTTCACTGAGATTTTTTTTTCTTTTCTAGAACTGATTATACAAATACCATTTTAATTAGTACAGTAATTATCATTATTAAACATGAAAAGTAATATCAAGCATTCCAATTTAATCCATATTTAAGAAATTAATATTAATTTAAAAGTATGCTATCTTATTTCAACCAAATAAACGAGTTTAATATTAGAGTGAGGTTTAAAGTTCCAATGACACAATATTGCATTAACGTGAAGCTAGAAATATAGACTACGGTCTAACGCTCCACACTGATTCTTTTAACTTTTTAATCTTTGTCTAATTTTCTATTGGCCCTCTACTTAAATCTGAGAACAATATGATTCGTCCAGTTTCATTTGCAATCAGTTTCTATTGTTAAAATATTAATCTAAAATACAGAATTTTTTTAATTCAGCTTCTAAAAATTGAATAATTTTAGATTCAAATTGGTTAAATGTAACGAAAAATTAAAAATAATGTTAATAACTGTAGAAAAATATAAGAAAAATGTGTAAAAAATAGCTAGCAGCATAACAAAAGACTTATATTCTAACCAATGATTGGGTCGTTATTCAGTCTCCAGCTGTCAAGTAATTCTCTTTTTATTTCCCGCATGCTTATTTCTCTTGTAAAATTAAAAAATTTCCAAATCAAACTTTATATTTCCATAAAGTAACATCAAATCTTATTTATGAATGTAAAAAATTACGATAGATGTAATTATTTATATCAAAATCATTTACGAATGTGCAGGTTCGTTACGAGTCTGAATCTGTCATATAGAAACAGCCTTAGAAATTGCCTGATTAGTTTCTGTTTTTTGTTACGAATTATTTCTCCAAATGTATTTTTCTTCTAATAATTAAAATTTTCCGAGTCAAACTTTATATTTTGATAGAGCACTATATTATCTTATTTGTGACCATAAAAAATTACAATAAATATAATTATTTACATCAAAATCATTTACGAATGTACTGCAGCGATCATTGTTTTTTGTTACGGATCCTCGTTTTCAAATCTGTCATTTATGAATCTCACGCCTAGAAGATTTGGTAGGTATCCAATCAGAGAAAAGGACACAGCAGTTTCGAAAATGATTAGTAGTAATCATTGTGTATTTATCTGAAATGGATGGCGTCGAAGTTGTGAGTGGAGGAAGTTTGACAATGGTAAATGAAAATGTAACAATTTACTCTAGGTAAATACTTTGTGTATAATAAAGATATATATGAGAGATAGTGACCTGGGCCAACTGATGAGTGCTGGTTCAGCACGAAATGCATCTTGGGGGTCATTTGTTTTTTATTATATCTTTATTTATATGAATTTGAAAAGAATGGTGAAGTATGGAGGTGTTTATTATATCTATAAAGATATTACATACGGGACAGAGAAAGGTGAATAACTCCGTATGTGTGTGTAAAATTAAAAAATCAGATATATTAATCTTTAATCTGAGGTTTAAAGTTTATATCTGTGCTAGAGATAATCTCTAGTTTCGAAAATGATTAGTAGTAATCATTGTGTATTTATCGATGGCGTCAAAGTTGTGAGTGGAGGAAGTTTGACAATGGTAAATGAAAATGTAACAACTAGGCTGTGAAGATTAATGATTTTTTTAAAAAAATATAACGCTATATGCGGATGTTTTTAGAACTAAAATTGAAAGCATTGAATTTCCTATCAAATAAGTCTATAATGAAGAAATTGCGACCAAAATTGACCAAGAGATGGCGCATGCTACTTCCAAAAAAATTTTTAACTACGGGGAATTTTCGTAGTAATCTGATAAGAGGTAAAAATAGATCGGGAGCATATATTCGTGTAACAATATTATATTTGAGTGTGTTTTGAGTTTATTATTATTTTTTTATCATTATTGTTAATGTAATAAAGTTTACTATTGTTATAAGATTACTTTGTGTTTTGGTGTTTCAAATATCTCCGGAATCTATATATCCATCACCTATAGTTAAAGTCATATTAGTTCATATTTAAATTTAATTATTTATTTTATAATGATAATTTATTTCCAAGATCGATTTGCAGTAGTCATTACTATATTGTTTCATATTCGATTCACATAGTTAATTTTATATTTATACTTTGTTTCCATGATTAATTTACAGTATTAATTTTATCTTGATTATTTCTATATTCGATTAATATAAATCTTTTTTTTTAAGTCACCTTTACAAAATTCATTTTCACGTAATTTATTTTCATAATTAATTTGCATAATCTGATTTTATGATTTATTTCCATTCTTTACTTTCATGAGTAAATTTTGATTGATTTATCTGATTGATGTCCATGGTTTACTTCCATAGTTTACTTTTGCAAAATATGATAGGTTAAAGTTATTAATTAAAATTTGGTCAATAGATTAGAAATAATAGAATAAAAATGACTGGGAATAGTTGAGTTAAGTTTAAAAAATTTAATCTTTTGATTCATTGTAATGTGAATATTGGGAGCAGACATAAAATCCCTTTCCTGCTCTCGGTGTTTAGAGTGATTCCCACTA
Organism: Epiperipatus broadwayi; assembly: GCA_028023455.1. Classification (NCBI taxonomy): domain Eukaryota; kingdom Metazoa; phylum Onychophora; class Udeonychophora; order Euonychophora; family Peripatidae; genus Epiperipatus; species Epiperipatus broadwayi. The sequence continues at coordinate 405,278 of JAQFVV010012865.1, read as the reverse complement.
TTAAACTTGTGTTAAAATTTATTTTAGCATATATGGGATCATATCCATTACAATGTAATCGCTTATAAGTGTACCTCTTGACAGATCTAGACCTTGAGAAAGAGCAGTTAAATTATTGATCTAAGAGCTAGTTTGGAAGTCAAGTAGCTTATTATAACAACATTATTATACTATTATAAAAGTAAGGATCATGAATTGATAGAGAACATAACACTGACATTCCGTGTTATATAATTGTGGCTATTGAAAGTGATAGATGCTGAGAACGAAAAATAAAGTAGTCGAATTAAATGGGGAGGATTTACTTGTGATAATTTTTGTTTAATGTTAAATTAAATAATAATTTTTATATTATGAACATAGATTATGAGTTCTCTGCATCGATTATTGATTTATTTCCAATCATATTTAAATGAGAACTGTATACAGTATTTTCTGTAGTTACTACTCGAGATCAGATATTATAATAAAGTTGTGGAAGAAAGTTGTTTCATTATTATGAATTTTATAATAAATTTATCATGAAATATTTGCATGACTAGTGCTAGGTTTGAAATTAAGACCGTATAGATTGAATGATTTTATCAATATTATTGTTATTAATATTTTTTTTGAGAGACAATTTAATTACTTTCTCCAGTATCTTCTATGGTCCTAAATATGGCTAATGATGATGATCTCTGGTGGGCATTACAAGTTATAGCTGCAATTTGGTGCCCCCGGTATATTTGATCCTAAAGTTAGTATAAAATTCAATTGACTAGCTACTTGAAATAAATGAGAGTTTATTGAGGTTGAATAAGTGAAAAAGTGCGCGGAGAAAGTTGAGGTGACAGTATATATATTGTAATGGTAACAGGCGTCAGTGACGAACATTTGGTCGGTCGCTCCCGATTTTATATTTCCAACATTATTCAACAAAATACAAATAAAGGTTAATCACAATAATAAAATCTGAAACTTGAATTATTTCTGTTCCTCCAAGTGAGAGAACATATAACTATAACCAAGGTTATTTTTATACCTGATCGAACCTGTAACAATAAGAATATTGCCACAAGGTTATCATTCACCACCAGACGTCTCTTGGCTGCTGCACTTATTACAAAGTTACAGCGCTTGGTTAATTTATAAAATTTTAATGGGATTATTAATACTGTACAATTATCCACACGTATTACTTACTACTCAAGTAACGCACTCATTATAAACAGACCCTCCAGGTATATTAAACTATTTGGAATGGTGAAGAAAAACGAGACGAGACAGATATAATAATCAATTAATAAAATATTTACTATAATACCATAACACAAAATTACATGAAACATTTAAAAGTACAATAAAATCATTAAATCTAATGCTCTAGTTAGGTGTGTGTTTAAATCATATGAATGTCTTTAATATATTCAAAATAAGTTATCAATTATAGTCTTTCTTCCAAGTATTATTTAAGAATCTAGTTCTTTTTTTTTCACTGTTTGGAATTGCAATTGCATATAATGGCATGTGAAAAGTATGTGCATGCGTGATATATAGTTGTCAATCATTTATGTTATCCAGGTTTTTTTTCTTTTAATGTTGACTAATGTTCTGCTGGCCATCATGTGGAATTCCTCCACTTCTTTAGTAGAGATGGCCGTTCTTCGGCTCCGGTTTTATAAAATTTCTTCCTGTATGCATGGTTTCACAATACTAGGGTGTTAATAGCATGGCAGGTGGATCATCAGGCAGGCGCAACCCCAGCAGTTGTTTCATGGTGAGGTGACTGTGCCATGGCGGATTTGGATCAACCAGCAACCATGATCGCCCTTAGCCACACATTCTTGAAGATTCACTTGTATAGTAGATTTGTCTCATATTCATTCAACCTTTGGTCAGTTTTAAATGAAGATGTCTTTTACTCAGCTTTTCTTTTTTTTTAATCTGCCCTCCTCAAAAGTACATTACTCTCCTTCTCCTCGATTCAAGTTCACTCACCAAAGTCTCTCCATTAATTAATTTCTCCTTCAGAATTCCTTTCTTATCTTGATCTATTGTTCATTGGAATTTGTAGGTTTTCTTTTCACACCTTTAACTTTAAAATTTCTTTTACAGCTTACACCGAATTTCTTTTCTTAACTTCTAATTTCATAATATTTTATAACATGAGTTTTACATTTTGTTTTTTTTTAGACTAACATTGTTCTCATTTAAACCTACAATAAATTTTCCCCTTCTTTATTCACACATTCACATATGCATTTCATTTAGTCAAAATGTGTATTTTGAAGACCAGATTCTTATCTTTTATCATAATCTAATTTCTACTTATACTTTCATTTAAAACTCCTAAATGTCACCTTTTTAAATCATTTGATTCCCCTTTTATTTATATTTCCTTTTTAAGTTTTTAATCCTAAATTTAATATACGATTCTACTGTTTGTAACTTAATATTTCTATTTTTTAAAATATAACCTTTGAAAGGTAAAAGATAAGAATCTTGTTTGATTCCATTTTCCTCTCTTTTATTTCATTACAGTAATTAATGTATTCCTTTCTTAAGTGATTTTAACTGTTTTGAGTATTTGTATATTTTTCAAGAAACTATAGTATTTAATATTATTTAATATTAAATATATACATGTGTCATCACAGTATGTGCAATCATCACAATATACATATACAATATTCTATTATTTTACATATGTGTTATTGTCCAAGCATGCATGTAAATAATTCTATTTACTACCCTTGTGGGTTTAATACGGTAATAGAATTTCAGATTTTGGGCCATTAAATTCTTAAATTGATTCCAGTTATGGCAATTTTCACTTAAATCTATTATGAACTCCAATTCTTAAAGCCATTTGATTATTTTATCTAATAACCACATTATTTCAAATCATTGCTATTCCACTTTTATAAATTGTGAAATAGAATTCTATCAATGAATCTAAAGATTCTATTACATATTCAAACTGTGGCGGCCATTTTGAATTTTGTTTTTAATTCAAAATGGTGGAAATAATTTGAATGTGTAATGGTTACTTTGATTTTATTAATATAATGTTATTTTTTATTACATATATTTATGTAATTAATTATAAAATTGTTTCAAACATGTTTCTATAAATATATTTGTATGTTTTATTTTGAGGTACTTATAATAATATTAAACAATCATCTTTGTTCAGATTACAGAAACATAGTATTCTAATTATTACTAATATTATATGTACTTAAATAAAGATTGATAAATTCAGATTGTCCACACAGTTAATTGTCATTTTGCATATAACTGCTATATATATATTAATGAAATCAAGTCATACATCACCTGACTTATTTAGCTTGTAAACTATAAAAGTAATATAAAGAGCATGCTAACAGCTCTAAACAAGCTTATTTTATTTATTTTTATTAATTTTTACCCATAAATGCAGCAAGTGAACGTATTCAAAATCTATCTAGACTTATCCCCATCCCCAAACTATTTTTGAGTTGATGGGTCTCGAGGGGGCTAGGGAAGCCAAACATCAGATTCAAAATACAAACAAGCCCAGAATTTATCTAATACTTAACTATTAAGTAGAAAATCTGAAATTTCAGATATCTGTATAGCTATTTGCATTGGAGAGCTAGATTTGAAGGCACAGATGTCTGAAAATGTCCAATTTTCTACTTAATAATCATGTATTAGATATATGCTGGGCTTGTTTGGGTTTTGAATCTAGTGTCTGGATGTCCTATCTCCTTTCTGACAAGAGCCATCAGCTTGAAGTCAGTTTGGGGGTGGGGATAAGTCTAGATAAAGATTTTGAATATGTTCTCTTCCTGCATTTATCAGTAAAAATTTAAAAAATAAAATAAGCTTGTTTTATAAGAGAATAAATAAAGGTGTGTATACAATATTTTAATGTTGATATGCTAGAATAGAATAAATAATATGCAGAAAAATAAACTATTGGAAATTGTAATTGATTAATTTGAAAAAGTTCGCTTTATGCAAATCATAAATACTGATAAAGAGTGAAGAAGAATTAAATTAGTGCAGTACTGTACAAGAAGTGCAGTAAATACTGAATTACATTCAATTGTTCAGGAAATTAATAAAGAAGAGCTCTAGTCAAGAATGCCATTCAACTAAGAATAATGTGTGCGAGTTGTAGTGTTCATACAAAATTAAAAATCTCAGAATTAAAGAGACTGTAGATATTATATCTCTAAGGAGACATGAACTGCTAAGAGATTCATGTGATCCTGTTCACAACTGACAAATAGCTACTTGAATTACTAATCTTGACTAATACAATTATATTTATTCAGAAAAAAACACTTGGATTTATTATTTAAACATTGGTTGTTTTTTCTTATTTATACATAATTATCCAGCTACCAATTGACTGCATGGTGCTGGATATATTAAACTCATTAATCAATTATGGTTCGTAAACTCAATGCATGTTGAATATATTCCCATGTATAACATTTGTGCAGTAAAATTAATGTTTATTAAATTTTTTCTTTCCTATTTTGCATTCTTTTTTTTCTATGTGTCATAGCATCGACTGGGAAGTGAACCCGCTAACCTGGGACAACTGCTTGTAAGGCAGCTATGCTGACCACTCGACCACCAATACTTGACTATTTTTTTGCATACTGAGTGATGATAATATATATCATTCAAACATATATACATTATGTCACAAAAACAAATGCTAAAACAAGTGTATTCACATAATATAACTTATTTTTAAAGAATCATAGGATCATTGAAAACTTGAACAGATATTTAGAAGGTTCAGAATATATCTCCTATGTAATGTTTTTATTTAATGAAAAGCTGATATCCAATATACCATTTTATTTGTATTTTCAAGAATTTAACTACAAATTGGATCAGAAATTCCTATATACAAGAGATTTTGAAATATAAATGTATTTCTGAAAATGTTTTCACAAGTATATATATATTTCAAAACCAGGCCCTTTTTGTAAACCTGGGAGCTTAATTGTAAGTATAAGGGATTTGAAATTTTGAGTTCAAATCCCCTTATACTTACAAGTATATATATATATACGATTTACTGATATTTTGTAATAGAACATTTAGTGAATGCCATTATGATATATTCATCAAATGTTAATCATCTCATTTTTAAACTTGTTTTTGGTAAATATTTTCCAGAAATAAAATCTAATAAAACAAGATGCATTGAGCAATACATCATATTTCTGTGCAATATGAATGCTGTCTTGGAGAGTTCCAACTGAATCTTATATTTTGTTTTGTCTGGATATCTATTTTTGAACATTGAGATTAAAAAGGAATAACACCTTTCATAACAAATTTCACAATTTTATGTTGTACATTAAGAGTTGAATACTTTTTGCAGTAATATAATTACTTATTTAAGATGGAGATTTTAACTTTAAAATTATTTTAATCTGTCATAAAAAGTTTTTTTGTGAGTAATCACAATATATATATATTGTACCGGTCAAAAAGAAGCCAACACATCAACAAACTCAAAGTCGGATTCAAACTCAGGTGGTTCAAACTGAATTCAAACCCAACTCACGAGCTCAGATCAAATCAATGGATGACATATATCTACGGTACATGACTATGCGCCAAGGAACTAGCTCAACGGATGATGATGATTAATGAGACTCCTGATCTAACTCTAATAAAGTATAATAAAATAACTAACAATCTAAAGATATATATATGTTCGGGTTGCCAATACAGACAGTGAGCATTAATATTAAAATAATTTGAATAAGAAAGAAAGTTTAAAAAAACCCAAATGTGTTAATAAAATGTTTAATAATAATTATAATTTTGTTCAACTTTTAGATTGTGATTATATAGATTACCTCTAGTCTTTAAACGGAATTTATATTTACAACAAGAATGGCAGTCCTTAGTATATGCCAATACTATTACACAATATTCTGGGATGATTTTATATATCTATGCCCCGACAAGTAAATAAATGCAGATAAAGGTATTTGGCTGTGACTGAAATTATTATTCTGATTCTAAAGGAAACAATGTGAGATTTATTCTCACATTCGTAAATCAATTCACAAAGAGCAAGATACGTATTTAGGGCATAACTTTAAGATTTAATAGAAAACTTATTTAATTATAAATAAACATGAATTTGTTCGACTTTAATAAAATCAATTCATCACGATTTACGAGCATGAGAGCGGGCTTTACTGGAACTGAGAAATAAACGGTACTGACGACTTATGAGCTATAAGAATAAATTTGAAAAATAATGGCTTGTCTGTGATTTGAGAAAATAGCAGGGCTGCTTGTATTTGACAAGTCTTCAATACCCTATATGAAGGATCCATAGAACACAGGGAAAACCAGGTCGGGTCGTAGCCTCGAACCTTTGGTGTTCCAAATATAAAACGAGCAAGTGGAGGAAGTGCTTTCTTCCTAGATAATTAAACTAAGGGAAATATCACTGAGGACAAGCCTATGAAACAGGAGATGGCTCACGTCAGCAACGTTCGGAAAATGATGACTTGGTAATCATCGTATTTAAATAATAAAACCCAATTTATATAAAGAGTGCTCTATGTGATGACCTGATCAAGTTAAATTAAAGTCAAACATGCTTTAATCAAAAAGTATTTAATGCAATTAGAAATTATATTAATTATGCCCTAAATCCCATGCCCTTCCTGAATATTACTAGAAAGTATAAAATTTGAATTAGAATATATATTCATTTAATTCCTTTATCAACCTTTTTGCGAAACAATAAATTAATGTGAATAAATAACTATTATAAATTCAGTAAAGTGGCCGGGAGCATAGGTTATAAATTGAGCTAATAATTTGTTGTTATTAGCCATTAATAAAATAGCAAAAATTGTATAAATCATTCAACTCGATAATTAATAGAACTGTATCAAAATAGTTCTAGTGGGTAAGAATTACTGTAAAAATAAATATAATATTATTTAACAAGGCAAATGCAACGAAGGAAATTATTATCGAGTTGAAGTTATTATTGGCATATAATAAAAAAAAAAAACAACATTAATAAATCACACAATAAATATATATAATACAATAAATGAACCGCCATCGTAAGAAAAGAGAAAGTTAAATATTAAATTTAAAGACTAGAGATTAAGATAGAGAATTACTACATAATTTAAAATAACATTAATAAAAAGACAATTTTACAGTAGATAGCTTAAAGATGTTTTAACTTAAAGTTCAGAACTGGCCAGGTTCAAAAGGAAAGATATTACCATTTCTTCATGGTTGACTTCTGCGTTTCCACAGGGCAGAGTCCAGTTGGATGAAACATATGCGCGCATTTTGAAAATTATGTGAATAGCATTTTGATAGATTTCTCTAAGGTTTCGGCAGCTTACGATTGGTATATGAATTTTTATATTGCAGCCACATTGAAGATTTTCAGGGGGCTTAAGGAACCGTAGTCAGACTCTTGAAGTTAAGCCCCCCACCATGGTAGAAACACTATTTTACTTCATAATTTAACTGGGCGACTTCTCTAATGAAATATATATAGCTTCTCTTAATGAGGAATAATAGCTGCTTGGAAACTTTTCCTGGGCTCTTTATACTGTATCTGATGCCTTTAGGCTAAATCAATCTTACAAAAAATTTACTAGTTGTTTTTAGATACATTCCTTTGATAAGGCTTTCAAACTCATTAACTTGAATTCATTTTCTAATTAGAAAATGAATTTTTAATATCAGAAAATGATTTTAATTAGGACCGTCCTAACATTTTAAAGACTTATCTATTTCTAATTAATAAAAACTTTAACCATTGTTTTGGAAAGAGAAAATCTGAAAGCTTATCGAAAGAATGTAGCTATTAATCACTAAAAATTTAACATATTATTTAAAAGTAAAATAAACATTCCCGACGCAATGAAACTTTCGAACAATTATATATATTTAAACATTTATAAATATATATACGCACAATCCACGCAGTTATAATATATATAAATTCATGAATAATTCTAACATGAATTTATTAATAGAAATGATTAGTTTAAATCTCAAATGAATTAATTTTAACACACATTTATAATAGTTTTTCTTTAAGGAAACTAGCGTGGACTGAACGTATAAAGCCCCATTGCATCAGAAATTCAAGGTTAGTACAAGGGTTTGAAGTTGGCTACATGTGAAAGATCATGAAGCTAGGATCGAACTTAGATCCGACTGCTTCATTTTTTTCCACTTAAAAAAAAACAATGAAAAAAAAATCTTTTTACTTAGATTTGATACATTTATAAGTTTACCTGATTAGTTGGTAGACTATACAAGTAATTAGTAACATACAAATATTGATATATTTTAGCAAGTATACTAGTAATTCTCTATGTTGGATCCATTTGGTTTTTATTATTTATTTAGGCAACTCACTGTCTGCTGTACTGACAATCATATTTGCTGACAAATTTATTTACATGGGCGCCAGTCAGCAATATGAGATTAATAGGACATGTGAAATAACCCATTGATCACCCAAACCATATATGATTGACATAATTTAGGATAGAACAATTTAATTGATGAATATTTATTATTTTAAAACTGACAACGTTTTAAACATAGTTCAACTATTTCATTTCAAATAAGCATGAGGCTTTCACACACAAAAAAAATGTCAAAATTAATATTTTACAAGAACTTTTGTTTGATATCATTTTTAATCTTGCTAGCATAAGAGTGTGTAAACCATTGAAGCATTTTGCCAACTGCATCTGGCTGCTGGGTGTTACACAAAAGGTCTTCACCTACTTTGAGGTTACTCTAGAAATTATTGTCATTTAAGCATATTGTCACACTGCATCGGACTGCTTGACATATAATTCCCAGTCAGAAGGTCTTCACCTGCTTTGAGGTTACTCTAGAAATTGCTGTCATTAAAGCGTATTGTCCACTACATCGGACCGCTTGACATGCAATTCCCAGTTTGGAGGTCTTCACCTGCTTTGAGGCTACTAAGAATACGGAGTGAACATTTAATATATGTGCTAGCAAGCAATACTTGAAATTAAACTTTGAACATGATATCGATACTGGATATTTTTACATATATACTAAGATGAATACTAATTAATTTTGACACGGAAAAACATTTCACCTAATTTTACCCCTTGCTTTACTCTTACTACTTTCTAACAATAATTATTTTTTTCTTTCTGTCACGAATGCGTATAAACAAACGTATAATATATATACTAGTATACACATAATTTATATATATATTAACTATCTTATTACTTTTCCTTTAAATAATTATTTTGACTAACAAATCTATTACGGAGTTTAACAAACAAATTCTATTACTGACTGAGCATTTAAGTAATCTTTAAAAACATTTAAGTATAAGAAATTAAACGAAACTGACACTTTAATTCATAAAATCATTTCAGTTATGAGTTATAAATCGCATATAACTTTTTTTTCTCAAGTATATATAACGTTCTACAGCATATAATCACTCTCTACTGGGTGTAGAATTTAATTAATCGAGGCCTCAATGATTTGGGTGGCTAAAACATAAATACTGACTACAGGGTGTGGGGTTTATTAAATCGAAGCCACAACGGTTGGGCAGCCAAAAACATAACCATGTACCGGTCAAAAAGAAGCCAACACATCAACAAACCCAAACTCAAAGTCGGATTCAAACTCAGGTGGTTCAAACTGAATTCAAACCCAACTCACGAGCTCAGATCAAATCAATGGATGACATATATCGACGGTACATGACTATGCGCCAAGGAACTAGCTCAACGGATGATGATGATTAATGAGACTCCTGATCTAACTCTAATAAAGTATAATAAAATAACTAACAATCTTTATAAGTTAACTCATATATATATGTTCGGGTTGCCAATACAGACAGTGAGCATTAATATTAAAATAATTTAAATAAGAAAGAAAGTTTAAAAAAACCCAAATGTGTTAATAAAATGTTTAATAATAATTATAATTTTGTTCAACTTTTAGATTGTGATTATATAGATTACCTCTAGTCTTTAAACGGAATTTATATTTACAACAAGAATGGCAGTCCTTAGTATATGCCAATACTATTACACAATATTCTGGGATGATTTTATATATCTATGCCCCGACAAGTAAATAAAGGCAGATAAAGGTATTTGGCTGTGACTGAAATTATTATTCTGATTCTAAAGGAAACAATGTGAGATTTATTCTCACATTCGTAAATCAATTCACAAAGAGCAAGATACGTATTTAGGGCATAACTTTAAGATTTAATAGAAAACTTATTTAATTATAAATAAACATGAATTTGTTCGACTTTAATAAAATCAATTCATCACGATTTACGAGCATGAGAGCGGGCTTTACTGGAACTGAGAAATAAACGGTACTGACGACTTATGAGCTATAAGAATAAATTTGAAAAATAATGGCTTGTCTGTGATTTGAGAAAATAGCAGGGCTGCTTGTATTTGACAAGTCTTCAATACCCTATATGAAGGATCCATAGAACACAGGGAAAACCAGGTCGGGTCGTAGCCTCGAACTTTTGGTGTTCCAAATATAAAACGAGCAAGTGGAGGAAGTGCTTTCTTCCTAGATAATTAAACTAAGGGAAATATCACTGAGGACAAGCCTATGAAACAGGAGATGGCTCGCGTCAGCAACGTTCGGAAAATGATGACTTGGTAATCATCGTATTTAAATAATAAAACCCAATTTATATAAAGAGTGCTCTACGTGATGACCTGATCAAGTTAAATTAAAGTCAAACATGCTTTAATCAAAAAGTATTTAATGCAATTAGAAATTATATTAATTATGCCCTAAATCCCATGCCCTTCCTGAATATTACTAGAAAGTATAAAATTTGAATTAGAATATATATTCATTTAATTCCTTTATTAACCTTTTTGCGAAACAATAAATTAATGTGAATAAATAACTATTATAAATTCAGTAAAGTGGCTGGGAGCATAGGTTATAAATTGAGCTAATAATTTGTTGTTATTAGCCATTAATAAAATAGCAAAAATTGTATAAATCATTCAACTCGATAATTAATAGAACTGTATCAAAATAGTTCTAGTGGGTAAGAATTACTGTAAAAATAAATATAATATTATTTAACAAGGCAAATGCAACGAAGGAAATTATTATCGAGTTGAAGTTATTATTGGCATATAATAAAAAAAAAAAAACAACATTAATAAATCACACAATAAATATATATAATACAATAAATGAACCGCCATCGTAAGAAAAGAGAAAGTTAAATATTAAATTTAAAGACTAGAGATTAAGATAGAGAATTACTACATAATTTAAAATAACATTAACAAAAAGACAATTTTACAGTAGATAGCTTAAAGATGTTTTAACTTAAAGTTCAGAACTGGCCAGGTTCAAAAGGAAAGATATTACCATTTCTTCATGGTTGACTTCTGCGTTTCCACAGGGCAGAGTCCAGTTGGATGAAACATATGCGCGCATTTTGAAAATTATGTGAATAGCATTTTGATAGATTTCTCTAAGGTTTCGGCAGCTTACGATTGGTATATGAATTTTTATATTGCAGCCACATTGAAGATTTTCAGGGGGCTTAAGGAACCGTAGTCAGACTCTTGAAGTTAAGCCCCCCCACCATGGTAGAAACACTATTTTACTTCATAATTTAACTGGGCGACTTCTCTAATGAAATATATATAGCTTCTCTTAATGAGGAATAATAGCTGCTTGGAAACTTTTCCTGGGCTCTTTATACTGTATCTGATGCCTTTAGGCTAAATCAATCTTACAAAAAATTTACTAGTTGTTTTTAGATACATTCCTTTGATAAGGCTTTCAAACTCATTAACTTGAATTCATTTTCTAATTAGAAAATGAATTTTTAATATCAGAAAATGATTTTAATTAGGACCGTCCTAACATTTTAAAGACTTATCTATTTCTAATTAATAAAAACTTTAACCATTGTTTTGGAAAGAGAAAATCTGAAAGCTTATCGAAAGAATGTAGCTATTAATCACTAAAAATTTAACATATTATTTAAAAGTAAAATAAACATTCCCGATGCAATGAAACTTTCGAACAATTATATATATTTAAACATTTATAAATATATATACGCACAATCCACGCAGTTATAATATATTGTGGTTTTATTTTCTCCTTATTTGTAATAATAGAAATACTTGATTGTAAATTAGAGAAAAAATCTAGTTTAATAATAATAATAAATTTTGGCTGAACGTTTTCGAGGAACCATGCCTCATACTCATAGCCTTCTTGAAAGTGTGATAATTATGCAAATTAGAATATTCAAATGAGTTACTGTTATGTAGCCCATTTTTTCGAGATGTCGAAGCACGTGTCTCTTCTGTTGATTGCATGGATGTCTTTGTTGATGTAGAATGCCTCTTTTATTTTTCTCCTGTAGTCATTCGGCCCTGAACACAAAACAACGGGGCCGGCGGGCACGAAGCCGTGGCCCGATTGCCCAGTGTGTTCAAAAAACGCAGAAGATGTGCCGCTGTTCATTTGGGCTCTGCCGTAGGTGCACCGACGCCGAGCCAATCTGGTGCCAACTGTGGCTTTCGTTTCCCCATAATATGTGGCATGGCATCCGGCCCGGGGGCAGGTAATGGAGTATACCATGTGTGGGGTGAGCGCTGGATCGATATAGTCTTTGGAGTTATTAATTAATCTGTTGGAGTTGGGTGGTGTTCTGAATATTATGCTGAATTTGTTGCTAAATGTTTTCATTAGTTTGCTGGATATTTTAGGGATATAGGGAACCGTTATTCTAGGCAGATTAGTGTGAGGTAATTTATCATTTATTGAGCTGTTGAATTTCATGACTTTTCTCCTAATGGTTTTGTATTTGAATCCTGCTGCTAATAGGTCTTTAATGTAATTGTTTATGTTTTCCTTCCTATGTGCTTCGTATTTACACAAATGATAGTTTCTAAACATGAATGCTTTGAGACCTGCGAATTTGTGCGATGCGGGTGATTTAGAGATAGGATGGATGCAGCTTCGGATTTCGAATGGTTTAACAATCATTTTATAATCTATTGAGTGGCGGTTTCTTGATACTGAAAGGTCGAGATATTTGAGTTCATTACTGTTTTCATATGTGATAGAAAACGATAGTTTAGTTGTGCTCTGTAAATCGTGTTGTATATTTAAAATATTATTTTTAGATGTTATAACGAAAATGTCGTCTACATATCATATATATGTGAAATCTGGGTTAGTGTTGAAATATTTTGGAATAATGGATTGCTCATATTTGTTTAGATATATGCTGGATAATACGCCACTAATAGGGAGGCCCATGGGCCAACCATCTTGCATTGTGTACCATTTATCTTCGAAAAGAGTGAAAATATGGGAGTCAAGCCATGTCAGGAAAGCCATGATGAATTTATTTCTCTCATTAGGGCCAGATATTCGTAGTAGTTCTTCCTGTATAATTTGGATGGATGCTTTTCTATTGATTGAACCATATAATTCTTTCACATCCATCGTGGCCCTAACAGAGCTATGAGAGATTTGGGTGTTTTTAATTCTGGAAATGAATTGAAAAGATGAATTTATTGTATAAGAGCCAAAATTAAGGCTATCTATTATTAATTGATTGACTAATTTGGCTGTGTCGAAATAATGTACATGGAATAAAAGCATATTAAATACTAAACAATATTTTAAAACACACAACATCATTTGTCTCAAAGAAGACAAAGGCAATCGCTTTGTTTTATTAAATAACACTGATTACAAAAATAAAATGCAAGATCAAATTAAAATATTAAAGTTAGTACATGATAACACTTTTAACATCAAACAAGACCGAGATAAATTCATTAATAGTGTGCTTCGGACTTTCAAGGACAAAGGAATCACCAAATCCGAATATTATAGGATTTATCCATCTGCTACTAAACCTCCCCGAATGTTTGCAAATTCAAAACTACATAAACCAGGCGAACCGCTTAGATTAATGATGGATTTCGCTGGTGTACATTATTTCGACACAGCCAAATTAGTCAATCAATTAATAATAGATAGCCTTAATTTTGGCTCTTATACAATAAATTCATCTTTTCAATTCATTTCCAGAATTAAAAACACCCAAATCTCTCATAGCTCTGTTATGGCCACGATGGATGTGAAAGAATTATATGGTTCAATCAATAGAAAAGCATCCATCCAAATTATACAGGAAGAACTACTACGAATATCTGGCCCTAATGAGAGAAATAAATTCATCATGGCTTTCCTGACATGGCTTGACTCCCATATTTTCACTCTTTTCGAAGATAAATGGTACACAATGCAAGATGGTTGGCCCATGGGCCTCCCTATTAGTGGCGTATTATCCAGCATATATCTAAACAAATATGAGCAATCCATTATTCCAAAATATTTCAACACTAACCCAGATTTCACATATATACGATATGTAGACGACATTTTCGTTATAACATCTAAAAATAATATTTTAAATATACAACACGATTTACAGAGCACAACTAAACTATCGTTTTCTATCACATATGAAAACAGTAATGAACTCAAATATCTCGACCTTTCAGTATCAAGAAACCGCCACTCAATAGATTATAAAATGATTGTTAAACCATTCGAAATCCGAAGCTGCATCCATCCTAACTCTAAATCACCCGCATCGCACAAATTCGCAGGTCTCAAAGCATTCATGTTTAGAAACTATCATTTGTGTAAATACGAAGCACATAGGAAGGAAAACATAAACAATTACATTAAAGACCTATTAGCAGCAGGATTCAAATACAAAACCATTAGGAGAAAAGTCATGAAATTCAACAGCTCAATAAATGATAAATTACCTCACACTAATCTGCCTAGAATAACGGTTCCCTATATCCCTAAAATATCCAGCAAACTAATGAAAACATTTAGCAACAAATTCAGCATAATATTCAGAACACCACCCAACTCCAACAGATTAATTAATAACTCCAAAGACTATATCGATCCAGCGCTCACCCCACACATGGTATACTCCATTACCTGCCCCCGGGCCGGATGCCACGCCACATATTATGGGGAAACGAAAGCCACAGTTGGCACCAGATTGGCTCGGCGTCGGTGCACCTACGGCAGAGCCCAAACGAACAGCGGCACATCTTCTGCGTTTTTTGAACACACTGGGCAATCGGGCCACGGCTTCGTGCCCGCCGGCCCCGTTGTTTTGTGTTCAGGGCCGAATGACTACAGGAGAAAAATAAAAGAGGCATTCTACATCAACAAAGACATCCATGCAATCAACAGAAGAGACACGTGCTTCGACATCTCGAAAAAATGGGCTACATAACAGTAACTCATTTGAATATTCTAATTTGCATAATTATCACACTTTCAAGAAGGCTATGAGTATGAGGCATGGTTCCTCGAAAACGTTCAGCCAAAATTTATTATTATTATTAAACTAGATTTTTTCTCTAGTTATAATATATATAAATTCATGAATAATTCTAACATGAATTTATTAATAAAAATGATTAGTTTAAATCTCAAATGAATTAATTTTAACACACATTTATAATAGTTTTTCTTTAAGGAAACTAGCGTGGACTGAATGTATAAAGCCCCATTGCATCAGAAATTCAAGGTTAGTACAAGGGTTTGAAGTTGGCTACATGTGAAAGATCATGAAGCTAGGATCGAACTTAGATCCGACTGCTTCAATATATATATATATATAAAGTTACTGTTAACACTAACTGAGATAATTATAGAAAATATACAAACCATTATACAATTACAGATATCCAGTAATGCCCTTTGTTTAAAGATCTATATCTCAATAATAGCAAACCTTAAAATGATTTTAAGGTTTGCTATTATTGAGATATAGATCTTTAAACAAAGGGCAGATGCATATTTTATCATCTTGAACGTCCATGCCATGAATAAAAAAGAAACATTTTATGCCATCTCTAGAAAGTGGAAAATCTAAATCAACAAAAATCTAGTCCACCCTAATTTACATCTTCGGATTCCATCTACTTCTTTGTAATTGTATAATGGTTTGTATATATATATATATATATAATTGTATGTTCAGAATATCATATGAAATTTAATTATTTGATATTACAATAATACGTTAGACTATTTCCATAAATTATTATCAAATTCTGAATGTTTAGAATATTTTAAAATTTATTTAAATATTTCAAATACAAATAACTTGTTATTCGCAGATGATGATGTTAATGAGATGAGATGCACTGTGGCTTCTTCTTTTTTCAGAGTCAGGAATCTCAGCTACCATGCCCAAAGAAACCTGTTAGCTACTTTACCTTTTTATTCCCCTCCCTAAGTTTTATCCATATTCTCTTTCCTGCTCCATCCCATTTCCACAACATAATCTTTGTCAACTCCACGGCCTTTATATCTAAATCTCCCCTTATCATTGTCCAAACCCAGCATAAAAACTAAGAAACCATTTTCTATGTAATCCCTTTGTTTATATTTATTTTCCCATAAGTTTATTATTTTGGACTTTTCTACTTACAAGCATTTACATTCCATTGACAGATGCCTAATATTTTCTATGTCTGCCTCACATAACTTGCAGACTAAACCACCTACATTTTTCCATTTGTGTATAATTCTCTGTTGCTAAAAAACCTTAAACAGTAAACTACTTTCCTTGCCATTATCATAAATTAACTCACCCCAATATTCTGTTTATTTCTATATATATTTAAAATGTTTACTCTCCATACTAGTTCTCCATCTTTCAACTTTTTAATCTTTATTAATGTGTTTTTTTTCCCATTCCTTGAAACTATTTACACTCAAGAATTCTAACACAATCACCCCATCTTTTGCACAAGTATACTGACATAAATTCTTTTCAAATTTTTGAATACCATACCACTTGACCCACCCAACTTGTTACCTACCCTTTACTCATAATCAAAATAAATACTATTTTTAACTATTTTTTCATTATCTATAAATTGCAATCGATTAAACATTTTCATTTTACTTTTTGCATGTCGTATAAAAACTTGACCATCTCATTTCTCCTTGAATTGCCTCCTTTACCATCCACACACCTGCATCTAATACATGTTTTCCTACTTCTCTTTGTACTTTTTCTAAGTAATCTAACACACCTCTTTACTTATCCATAGAAGAATTGCTACCATATGTTAACCCCTTCTACTGTCACTCCCATACAATTCTAGCTATATCATATATGAAAACACTGTTAATTTGTTTATCAGTCATTTTCTTTTCTTTGCTTCATTTATCAATTTTTCTCCCATTCATCCAAGCAATTTTTATGGTTACTTAAGACAATTCCCAAATAGTTACACCGAGGCAAAACTCCATATAATAGCCCCACTGAGTGCAAGCCAGAGTAATCAATGGATGCACTGAGTGGTGTCAGTGTATGGAGAGTTTTGTCTCTGTAAAAACAGCCGTGTAAGCATAAAAAATGATGATCATATGTTTGATGGTTTAATACAACTTATTATTCCAAGAGATTTAAACTTTTCTCAAAAAAATGTAATACGATATTGATTGCTGTAGTTATTTGAAAAAATTTGCACCATCTTTCTACTGGCATCACAGAATATATACATTAACATGTAAAATTAAAAAATATTAATATAATAATCCTTTATTTTGTGTTAATATGTACACACATAATTGATAAGATGAATAATGTTTCTATATTTACAAACGCTGATAAACAATTACCATATCTACAAATGTTAATTCTATAATACTCTATGTGCTTTCGAAGGTCTGAGTCTTGATTTTCAAAGAAGTAGCTGGAATCCAAATATGTAAATTAGGGTGGATTAGATTTTTGTTGACCTAGATTTGCCACTTTCTAGAAATGGGATAAAATGGTTTTTATTCATGGCATGCACATCCAAGATAATTAAATATGTCTCTGATCTTCCTTCATAACTCATGCCATTCTCAGCATACCATGAGAGTTATCCAGCATGCACTGGTGCCTTGTAGTAACTGCATGCTGTGCAAAAATAGGATGGAGTGCATCAGCCAGAGCCTTGTTGTATGCATAGATATGTTGTACAAGTCTTGAGTGCATAGATGCCCTAGTCTTGCCATAATATGATGTCAGGCAATGCAATCTTGTAAATGGCCTGCTGGGCATACATTGGAAAAATGTGGCCTTTGGTATTGTTGATGCATCTGTTGAAATTAGAGTGAGAGTGATAACATGTGCTCAAGTCATTATGAAAGATTGTGTATAAATCTTTGTGTATATTTTTGGTATATGGCAGCAAAATTCAAGGTTTATTCTGTTTGTTTTCTCAAATGGGGTTTTTAAAATTTCTGATCTTATCAATTGATCTCTTGTTATATTTTGCTTTTATTAATTCATTTCTAAACATCTCAATGTTCTTTGTTTTATCAGCTTCAAAGCTGCACAGATTTGCATTTCTATGTAAAAAGGTTTTCAGACCAGCCATTTTATATGTATATGGAATGTTCGATGAGTGGTGCATGTGCGGCCCCTAACATTGATCGATTTGATGGTCATTCTATAACAGAAAAGATGGGCCTCCATCCCTACTTGTAGATCTAGACATTTAATGCTATTCGGAGCTTCATTTTGAGTTGTGTTTATTTGTAGACCTGATACTGATGTGAGATATGCCTTAGTTTTTTCTATTATTTCTTTGGGTGCAGCCACAAAAAATATCATCCAAATATCTAGTGTATAGCAATAAACCACAGCCCGTGTATCTCAATATGATTATTTGCTCATATGCATCCATCATAATGCTAGCAATGATTCCACTTACTGGAAGACTCATTGGCCAGCCATTGAGCATGTAATACCACTCTTGGTTGAACACAGCAAATATGTTTTTGTCTATCCAGCTCAACAGAGCTATGATAAATTGGATGTGTTGCTGACTCATGCCATGTCTGGTGAGTACTTCTTTTACTATAATTATGGATTTTGATCTATCAATAGAACTGTACAGTTCTGCAACGTCCAGAGCTGTCATCTGTGTGTTTTGTTTTGGAGCCACATTCTTCAATCTATTTACAAAGTCAAAGAATGACTTGATGGCATAATTATCATAACCTGCAGGTTGTGTAATCTATGTATTTATGGTTTTTGCTGCCTTGTAATACTGAACACTGCCAATCATCAGCCTAAGTGGTACACCTTCTTTGTGGGTTTTAGCATTTGAGAACATTCTTGAGGGATAGTTGCAGACAGGTAAACCTGGAGGTATTCAGCTTTAGAAAATGCTTTTAATGTGTGTGGACTGAGAGTAGTTGAGACAAACTAATCTTTATTCAATCTGAAGTTGATCTCTGGGACGTTTATAAATTTCAGTTTCTCTATTTATTGCTGAATTTTGTTTTTGTAGTCCCCTGCGTTCATAACATGAATCTGTTTCCTTTGCCTTCTTTCATGACCGTGATCTTATTGTGTGAGAAACCTCTGTGTTGCTACTATTTATATCTCCACTGTTCACACCATGGTTGTATAGCCTTGTATTGTATGCATTTGGCAATTTTAGCTATATACGAATATTTGAGTGGATTATTGTCCAAACTGGCTTTTTTACAACCTCTGGGATGGGAGTATTTGTTAAATTTATGAAGCTTTCTTGACCTTGTTGAACTATCTGTCGGTTTTGTTTATGGGCTAGAAATTGCAGCTTATAAATGTTGTTTCCAATTTTACTCTTAACCTGTTACTTTTATCAACCATATATTGCGGTGGTGCTACATTGTTGAAAATTATTTTGATCCGGTTGTTTACTAGTGGCAGTTCTCTTCTTCATTGCATGATCATTTTGTTTAATATTAATCCTTGAACTTGTGCCATAATGGCGTTTATATTATGTATCGACCGGTTCAGCCTCACATTACAAAACCTTGGGAACACCTTATGGTTTCTACACCTGATCAGAAAATTTAATTTTTGCCTGTATGTACACACCTCCAGTAACGATTTCCAAGCCATTTTTTTTTATTATGTGTTCTTGGCTCAATTACACTAAGATTGTAATATTTAACGTTCAACTATGTGTTAGTTTATATACATGTAAAATTCTATATTTTGTGTTAATATATACACACATAAATGAAAAGATGAATAAATAATGTTTCTATATTTACAAACATTGATAAACAATTACTGTATCTACAAATGATAATTCTATAACACCCTAAGTGCTTTCGAAGGTCTGAGCCTTCATTTTCAAAGAAATAGCTGGAATCTGAAGATGTAAATTAGGGTGGAATAGATTTTCATTGACCCAGATTTGCCACATTCTAGAGATGGTGTCAAATGTTTCTTTTTTATTCATGACATGAACGTCTGAAATGATAAAGTATGCCTCTTTGAGCTTCCTTCATAACTCGTGCCATTCTCTGCATACTATGTGAGAGTTATCTGGCATTCAGTGGTGCCCTGTAGTAGCTGTGTGCTGCGCAAAAATAAAAGGGTGGGATGGATCAGCCAGAGCCTTTTTTTATGCGTATATATGTTGTGCGAGTCTTGTGTGGATAGATGCCCTAGTCTCACCATAATACGATGCCAGGCAATTATTGCTACTGCATGCAATCTTGTACATTAAGCGGATGTGGTCTTTGGTGTTGTTGATGCATCTGTTGTAATTAGGGGGAGAGTGGTAACATGTGCTAAAGTCATCACAAAAGACTGTAAAATTCGAGATTTATTCTGTTTCTCGAATGGGGTTGTTTTTAAAATTTCTGATGCTACCAATTGATCTCTTGTTATATTTTGCTTTTATTAATTCATTTCTAAACATCTCAATGTTCGTTGTTTTATCAGCTTCAAAGCTGCATAGATTTACATTTCTATGTAAAAAAGTTTTCAGACCAGCCATTTTATATGTATATGGAATGTTCGATGAGTGGTGTATGTGTCCCTAACATTGATCAGTTTGATGGTCATTCTATAACAGAAAAAATGGGCCTCCATCCCCACTTGTAGATCTAGATATTTGATGCTATTTGGAGCTTCATTTTGAGTTGTGTTTATTTGTAGATCTGATGCTGTTGTGAGATATGTCTTAATTTCTTCTATTATTTCTTTGGCTGCAGCTGTAAAAATCTCATCCATGTATCTAGTGTATAGCAATAAACCACAGCCCATGTATCACGGTATGATTATTTGCTCATATGAATCCATCACGATGCTAATATCAATTCCACTCATTGAAAGACCCATTTAACAGCCATTAGCATGTAATACCATTCTTGGTTGAACACAGCATACATGTTTTTGTTCATCCAGTTCAACAGAGCTACGATAAATTGGATGCATTGCTGACTCATGCCATGTCTGGTGAGTGCTTTTTTTACTATAATTATGGATTTTGATCTGTCAATAGAACCGTACAGTTCTGCAACAAAGAACATTGAGATGTTCAAAAATGAATTAATAAAAGCAAAATATAACAGGAGATCAATTGATAACATTATCAGAAATTTTAAAAACAACTTTATTTGAGAAAACAAACAGAATAAACCTCGAATTTTGATGCCATATATCAAAAATATACACAAAGATTTATACACAATCTTTCGTTATGACTTTAGCACATGTTACTGCTTTATCCCTAATTTCAACAGATGCATCAGCAACACCAAAGACCACATCCTCCCTGTATGCCCAGCAGGCCGTTTACAAGATTATCTGCAGTAACAATAATTGCCTGGCATCATATGGCGAGACTAGGGTATCTATCCACACAAGACTTGCACAACATATATATGCATACAACAAGGCTCTGACTGATCCATCCAACCTTTCTATTTTTGCGCAACACGCAGCTACTATAGGGCACCAATGGCACGAGTTACAAAGGTAGATCAAAGATGCATATTTTATAATCTTGAACGTCCCAAAGATGCATATTTTATCATCTTGAACGTCCCAAAGATGCATATTTTATCATCTTGAATGTCCCAAAGATGCATATTTTATCATCTTGAACGTCCCAAAGATGCATATTTTATCATCTTGAATGTCCCAAAGATGCATATTTTATCATCTTGAATGTCCCAAAGATGCATATTTTATCATCTTGAACGTCCCAAAGATGCATATTTTATCATCTTGAATGTCCCAAAGATGCATATTTTATCATCTTGAATGTCCCAAAGATGCATATTTTATCATCTTGAACGTCCCAAAGATGCATATTTTATCATCTTGAACGTCCCAAAGATGCATATTTTATCATCTTGAACATCCCAAAGATGCATATTTTATCATCTTGAAGGTCCCAAAGATGCATATTTTATCATCTTGAACGTCCATGCCATGAATAAAAAAGAAACATTTTATGCCATCTCTAGAAAGTGGAAAATCTAAATCAACAAAAATCTAGTCCACCCTAATTTACATCTTCGGATTCCATCTACTTCTTTGAAACTGAAGACGCAGACCTTCGAAAGTGCTTAAGAGGATTATAGAATTATCATTTGTAGATACGGTAATTGTTTATCAGTGTTATAGAAACATTATTTATTCATCTTATCATTTATGTGTGTATATATTAACACAAAATATAGAATTTTACATATATATAAACTAACACATAGTTGAACGTTAAATATTAATATAATAAATAAAAAATGTTAGTTTTCCCCGCACATACACGACTTTTAAATAACCGTATTATACAGTTGTATTCATTAATTGGGTTATTTATCTGCCTTTTATTTTTTTAATGATTACATAAATGATAAAATAATAAACAAAAAAAAAATTCTTTTAGATATAGGTGTGTGTATCCATGTGTGAGGTAAGATTTGAACCCTGTCTGGTGGTGATATATTGAGTGGAACTGTGAAACTCAATCTGAACTTCATATTGTATCTGACCACTTGAATGTAGAAAAGATAAATAATCACCAATATATTTATATACAGTATATATATATATATTGTGCTATAGCAGTTCTCATCATTTGGTCCATATAATCATCTCTGACATATATATAATCAGTGCTAAGTTTACATTAAGATAGCAAATCTTCATACTTTAATGGACAGGCTTCAGTTCAGTCCAACTCTTCAGTCATCCATACCACTGAAAATCTGATGATGGAATGCTCAAATCCCATGCCTATTCTAATATTATTGTTATGCCCATGATGACCTCAAGTCACTCTGACCTCTCATGTATAGGACCTTATCCATTTAAATACATAGAAGAGAGATGGCCAGGATGCAGGCTGAAATGTGTAATATTTGAAATATAGGCATTCTTTATGTACTTGAAGCTTAATTGTAAATACAGGGGATTTGAACACAGACTTTCAAGCACCATATTGGTGATTATTTATCTTTTCTACATGTGTTTGGCCAAGTGTATCAGTGGTGTGAGTTAATGTGGATAGTTGAAAATTGTTTTCTGTGTTCAAATCCCCTATATTTACAATTAAGCTCCGGGTATATGAAGAATGCCTGTATTTTAAATATTACACATTCCAGCCTGCATCCTGGCTATCCCTCTTCTATGTATTTAAATGGTATGGTCCTATACATGAGGGGGTCAGAGTGACTTCAGGTCAACATGGGCAAAACAATAGTATTCACATCAGCATGGGATTTGGGTATTCCATCATCAGATTTTTAATGATATGGATGGCTGAAGAGTTGGAGTGGATTGAAACCTGTCCATTTAAGTATGAAGATTTGCTATCTTAATGTAAACTGAGCACTGATTATATATATATATGTGTGTGTAGGAGATGATCTGGGCCAACTGATGAATGCTGTTTTAGCACGAAATACAATATTGATGTTTATTTATCTTTTCTACATGTGTGTGGTAATGTGTATCAGCAGAATGAGATAGTGTGAATAGTTGAAGGTTGCTTGAAAGTCTGTGTTCAAATCCCTTATATTTAATAAATTGTTAATTAACTTTTAAATCTTTTTTTTTCTTCGTGATGTTGTAAAACAAATGCATTTGAAGGTATATATATATGAATAACATTATTATGACTTTTCTAGATATGTCAAATAACTTCAGATAAAATTGAAAATATATTGAATGATCATTAGGTAACATTTTTATTTATCTAATTTTTCATGATCTAATGAGTATTTTATTCCTAAACATATTTATTAGAATTTTTAATATAAGTAATAACTTTTTTGCCCATTACCGCAAACGTAATATAAATAAAAACATGTTTAACCTCAGGAAAAAGGTGTAGTTGTAACTATAGTTTATTATTTAACCAATTACAAGTAATTAATAAAGAATTGACAATTCATAAGAGAAATGGTGTTTTCCATGCTGTAGGAGAACTTGTGATAGTGGTCAGTGGAATCTGTATAAAACATTCAAATACTCGTTCCTAATTATCAGCAGTTCATCATTGATATAATTGAATTGTTGGCATGTAGTTGTTTTGAAATAAAACTACCAAGATAAAAACAAGATGCTATTAGATTAGCAACAAGCAATAAATGTATATAAAAATAAAACATTGGTTTATTACGTAGAAGGCAGCGAAGTGACGTGTGCAGCAATCGAAATCAATCCAAGAAGTAACAAGAAAAGTATAAACTATCGATTAAGGTGTCTAGTCAAGCATTCATTCTCGTAACTATCAGAGTACATGCACAAATGTATATAGTTGAAAATCTATAAATAATTCTAAATATTAAATCTGTTATTTGCTGTTTGGCTACGTAAACCCCAAATGTTGAAAAGGCTATGCCTAATAGTCAAATTTCCGTGTTGAAAAGTAAGTATTTGCTATATATAGGGGTTACGAACTTTCTATAGGTTTTGTTAAGCTATATTTCAAATTCTTCGTTTACCAGCTGTATGTGCATTTGCGTAAGTTTTACACAATTAAATAGGCCTTTATATGATTAGTTTGTTTTATTTACAAAATCTTAAACACAATAATTATATACAATATGTTAAAAGTCTCTGCTTAATTATTACCGGTGTCGTTCCGAGTTACAAATGTCACTTATTCCTAAGACTTTATACTGTACATCAGGTTCTATCACATCATAGTAGCTATTTCTGGCTTTAAACTAATGCTTCTCTCCCATCTCAGTCTCTAAATATCTATTGCTTAGAAAAATTATAACCACTACTTCGTTTTTTAGTTTGACATCCAGCCATGGTTTTTTTTTACTATTCTATTTCCTCCCGGCATATCTTTTGCGTTCTATATGCGGGTTTTTTGTCGAGTTCTTTGTACGTTGTTACAGACACTGTAGCAAAGTTTTAGTAAGGACGAACCTAGTAAGAATTTTTTGCATGAACGAAATGCCCAGATATCGTTTCCAGAAGGTAAGGTATTAAGCATTGTAGAAGCAAATCTATTAAAAGCGGTTTTACATTGTAATGTGAAGTTCAGAATATTTATTGAAGAGAAATTTTATAAAGTTTGCAAGAATTAAAAGAAATTTAAGAGCATTGGTTGAGGAATGCTTATTTAAATATTATAAAACTGAAAACTATGCCACGTATAAATATAATTTTATATAGCTATAAAACAATTACTAGATTTCGCAAATATTTTGAAAACTATTGTCAATAGCCAATAGCTGAAGAGAATTTTTTTATAAAGATTGCTTCAAAAAATCATGTCGTAGTCATTCAGTATTCAATCGGTTTGAATATACAACAAAGAAATAGGAATATTACAAAATAATAAAACAGTATTTTTTAAGGAAAAGAAAAATCTAATCAGGATTTATAAATTTAAAAACAAATCAAAATCCAGAATGAGATTTAAATAATAAAATTTATAAAACGGAAATTAACTCTGTTCCGCGCTGTAAAAATGTCGTTTTTAGGGATAAATTTTAATTTGAAAGAAACATTAACTGAGACTATAATTTAATAACCGTACACGCGTGTCAGTTAAAGCTAATGTAGGTAGTATTTTAAAATTGCAATTTTTTTATTTTTTTGCAGTGCGAAAAGTAAGTTTTGATTTCTGTGACTGTCAAATGTTTTTTTAAATAAAGCATTATTTCATTATCTTAAAAATTAGTACTATTCGTAATTAACAGTTCTAAGAAGAATTTTTCTATTTCTTCATTTTAATTTAAAATTTAACATAATATATTTGTTCATTAAATTATGATTCTTTGACTCAAAATGTCTTTAATGATGTCCTCCACGTGTACGAATGATACCTGACGTATTGGCGTTTATGTTTCCCTTAGTCTCCATTCACTGCATTTTTTAATAATAAATTGGTTTACTATTATTACAGTGCACGAACTATTATCATTCATCTGGCATTAAAGTTGCTTTCAGTTTTCTACTTAAGATTTCCAAACTCTCCATTGTAATTGCTTATTTTTTGAACTTTTATTAATCATACATAAAAAAAAAAGCTTTTCTACCTACTTTTCTATTTTAAACTTATATAAATTGAAATTAAGACATTAGGCACACTGTTTAAAAATAGGCAAATTGTTACCATATATAACTAATTCATAGCGTACTATCTTTTTCCAATTAGAAATTAATAAAATATCCATGCCTGCTGTGATCTTTTATCCTGGGATATAAAATAACTATATTCAATCGTTATCGTTAGCATTGATGCTATACTCCACCATACAATTATAATAGATGAAAATAAAAATATCAACACCATTTGATTTTGTGCACTCTTTAATTTTAACAATAGATACAGTAAGGCTGTAATATGTAAATGAAGATCAGTTTCTCTTCCTATTTATATTTAATTCTGTCATTATTTACCAGGGATGGCCATGCATACTACTGAATGCAAGTCTATTATATATTGACTTATACAATGCTTTTACATGGTTATATAATTAAAATGCCAAAACCAGTATAGAATTTTTAGCTGTAATTTTATAA